>JAJIBD010006864.1:0-78867 GCA_021461705.1 Cryptotis parvus | reverse complement strand
TCATGAGGTGCCCAGGAGGGAAGGCAGGTTCTAACCCTGGCCCATCATACCAGCAGAGCCTCACAAGAAGCCAGAGGAACCCCCACACCATGAGGGCTGCCATTTTCAACATCTGGACTCCACAACTCGTCAGAGCTCCACCCAGCAGAAAAGCCAATCTTTCCCCTGTTTCATGCAGCCAAATTGCGGCCATGCATTTCATCAATACATGCACAAGATGAGAGGCTACTACAACAGTATCCCACCCTCATGGCAGAGCCTGGCAAGCTGTCCGTGATCGTATTTGATATGCCAAAGACCAGTAACAAATATAGATCTCATTCCCATGACCTGAAGGAATGGTTTGAGGCTCTTCATGTACCTGGGTCAAGCAGATGCCCTTGGGCTACACTAGCATGTGACAGGCAGGACACATGGAGATGTTACTGGTGCCTGCTCGAACAAATCAATGAACAATGGGAAGACAAGTGATACAAGTTTGATACAAGTTAACCAATTAATGACATAGTATTTTATTTGCATGATATTACTATAATGTATTTATTTAAAATTATGAGAGCTAGACAAGGTTTATAGACACCAGATCAAGTCAGAACCAAACCACTTCTCCTGTTGTGAGCATGAACACACATATAAAAAGTATATACATATACTCACCCTAATTCATTTCAGATATGTATAGTATGTGATTTGGGATCCCTACACCATGCATTATTTGAGGAAACTTCTTTAGCTCTATGCTCAGGTGTCAAATGAGCAGTGCTCCTAGACCTCGGAATCAAAGGTCAAACCTAGACCTCCTCTCTGCAAATAATTCATTCAATCCATTAAACTATCTCTACAGTCTTAAAGATAGGCTCTTTAAAGAGGCCATTCAGCTGAAATGGGTTCATGGTTCATGAGGGTAGAACCTAATCAAGATAACTAGTATTCTTCACTTGATCACTTGACATCCCGTTATGCATCTATTTGCTCGAGCGGGCACCAGTAACATTTCCATTTGACACTATCACGTGCCAGTGTAGCCCAATGTCATCTGATTGCTTCAGGAATACGAAGAGCCTCAAACCATTCGTTCAGGGTTTTGATGAAGAAGTCCGACCATCTTGTTTGTGGGCGGCCACGTGATCTTTTGACATCCCATGGGATCCTGTTGGTAACGGCTCTTGTCCAGCGGTCGTCTCTAAATCACATTACATGTCCAGCCCATCTGATTTTAGATACTTTGGCAAATGAGACAGCATCCCTGACTCTGGAACAGTGATGAAGGTTGGAACTCCAGATTCCTCCTCTCACTTGAGTGAGGCGTGATATTCCAAGCATAGCTCTTTCAATTCCTCTTTGGGAGACCCGAATAGCATTCTCATTCTGCTTCCATATTCTTAAAAGAAGATATTCTTTTAGTATTCTTAAAAGAAGATATTAGGACACACACAGGGAGAAATATGTAAAAAAACACAAGAGAGCCATCTACTAGCCAGGGAGAAAAGCTGCAGAAGAAACTGAGTCTCCCAATACCTCTGACCTCAGACTTCTAGGCTCCAGAGTAAGAAAAACAATTGCTATTGCTTTGCTTTCAGCTATCAACTCAGAGGCATTTTGCTATGGCAACCCTGCAAACTAGCACACTATAGAAGGGCTAGAGAGACAAGCTGCTACAGCATTTGCCTTACATGCAGATTCAATCCCCGCATCCCTTATGTTCCTCCAAGTCCCTACAAGGAGTATTTCCTGAGTGCAGAGCCAGGAGTAACTCCTGAGCATCACTGAGTGTGCCCCCAAAACAAAAAAAAAAATAGAATCTGCCTCATTAATAATCAATAATTTGTTGAGTACTTTGCTTTCCTCTGTGAGTAAGATACCACAATTCCTATAAGTCACAACTTTTTATTTTGAAAAGCAACTCTGATGGGTCTCTCTGCTTAAAATAGATCTAAGTTAATTTGGCCTTCAAAATAATGACATTTAATTTAAACTTTTCAGTGATTAGCTCTAGCATGTCATATTTTTTCCTAAATTATTTTTTCTCTTATGTCATATATTAGACACAGTGGAAGCAGGGAAGTTATACAAATTCCATATAAATATCCAAAGTAATGGTTGGCCTATATTTGAGTTCTTATTTTTTGGTTTATTGCTTTAGTCCCTTTGTGTTAGGAGTCCTTTATTTTTTCAGAATTTATGTTCAAAATCAATGTCACAAGTTATGCCTATTTTAAAAGTAGAGTGGAGGGGCCGGAGCGATATCACAGCGGGTAGGGCATTTGCCTTGCGCACGGCCAGCCTATGCTGGCCCGGGTTCAATCCCTGGCATCCCATATGGTCCCCTGAGCACCGCCAGGAGTAATTCCTGAGTGCAGAGCCAGGAGTAACCCCTTAATGTCGCCGGGTGGGACCCAAAAAGCAAAAAAAAAAATAATAATAATAATAATAATAATAATAAAATAAAAAATAAAAGTAGAGTGGAGACCAGAGTTGAATTTTGTAACTTGATGCACAAAAACCATAGGCATTCAACTCTCATGTCAGTTTTCAAAATTGGAAGGGAGACAGCAGTGGAACCTCATGGTGGGTCACATGCCTTACATGTGTGGAAGCCAGCCGTGTCGGGATTCAGCAGGGTCCCCAACAGTACTGGGGTTCCACAAAGACTCTGACTGCGTCCTAGGCCAATGACTGTTCTCCTCGAGTGATGGATAAAGGAACAAGATAACAGGCTCTTGAAAAACCTGAAGCTCTCTTTTAATCTTTCTTCTCTCACTCCTCACTTTATCTCACACCAGGAACCTCTCCAGAGACACCCCTCTCTCTCTCCTCTGTCTCTCTGCCTCTCTGTCTCTGTCTCTCTCTGTCTCTCTCTGTCTCTCTCTCTCTCTCTCTCTCTCTTTTTCTCTCTCTCTCTCCCCTGGCAGGTTCTCCAGCAGGCTCCTAGGGATTTTCTCCTCCTGCTCTTTATACCCTCCAACAGACTCATAATCCCAGCCTCCTAACTGTTTTTAACAGCTGTAACTCTCTGTTTAAATAGCCTGCCTTAATTGAAAATAACATTTCATTTGTAAATGAAAACCCAGGGAGTAATCCAACAGGTGGATCAGTTGCCTGACATGTGTGGAAGTCCGGGGATAGATTACTTGCCCTACATGTAGCTGGTTCTATCCCTGCTTCAACAATATAATAATTTTTTGGAACCTGAGCAATAGTTCTACAACTGAAGTACATGCTCTGCATGCATGAGGATAGGGTTCAATTCCCAGCTCTATATGATCCCCTAGCACCAACAGGAAAGATATCTAAGCACTGAGTGAGGAGTAGCCCCTAAGTACCACGTATAGCCATAAAGAGAAAAAAATTAAACAGGGAGAAGCATAAGTGACACACTATGTACAATACATGATATAAAAAAGAATGAATTGCTAAAATAAAATTACACTAACCAAAATTATGCATAATCATTGCTCTTTGGAAGCAATTAAAAAATCTCTGCAAATGCTTCCCCAAGAAAGAGATATTTAAAATAAGGTTTCAAAAAGCGAGTGTCATCCTTCTCAAGAACAAGTTTATTAAAAGAAAGGAAGGAAGCAAAAGCCAGGAAGACTATTTAGTCAGCGTCTCCTGCCATAACAAAAACCAGACCTGGATTCTCTAGCACAAGAGCAGAAACGTTTGTTCTCATAGTTCCAAAGTTCAAGCCACAAGGTTCCACGTGTGGGATTAGATGAAGCTTCTCTTCTGGGACTGCAGATGATCATTTGCACGCCGTTTCCTCACAGAGGGAGCTTTCTGGTGTCTTCCTAACTTTTTTTTCACATGGAGACTTGTAATTAAGCCTCCCTTCTCATTTAACTCTGCTATAACCCCATTTAACCTTTAGGCATTTGTTGGGGAAGGGTTAACAAATTAAATCTACTATAATAACCCTCTAGCCATTCTGCTAAATTCATGTTCTTGTCCTATTCAAAATGGATTCACCGGAACCCAATAGCCTCAGAGGTCTTGATCATTCCAGTTATCAATCCAAGTCAACGTCTCAGTAAGTAACTCTTAAACCAGGTCTAGGGAAGAGTAGACGTGTGATTCATTCTGAGGTTAAAATTCCTTTCCAGCTGTCAACTGTTAAATCAAACAAATCATAGTCGCCCAACAGGCAATGGATAAGTATTCTCATTCCAAAGGAAAAACTGAAAGGGGTGAGGAGTCCCAAGTCTTTGGATTTGAACCAAAGACTAACAAGGCAAATTTAACAACCGTCTCTGGTTTGATATTCTATCTTCTGCATCAGTAAGGCTGCAACATCAAGCCCAGAGCATAGAGAGCAGCCCACCACTCCACGGGCCTGTGTAAAATCCCCAGTGAGGGCAGCCTGACCTCTATTAAAGGGACAGTGTGGCTGCACCCTCTTACACTAAGGAATAAACAGGCTTAAGCTCACCACACACAACTCTGCCCAGGCCTGTGGTGAGGCCTCAGTTTTTGCTATATGAACACACTAAGAACTTTCCAAATCTTCAAATGCTAGTTACTTTTTGCTTAATCATTTCTTCAGTCGAGCTTTTCTTTCATTTTACCATAGTCAAATGTCTTTCATCTTTTGTTTTTCACAATTACCATGAATCATCTGCACATCCCATACTCAACAGGAATTCCTATCATATGATTTCTATGTTGAACAATGGCATGATAGGGAAACTAAGTTTCCTATTTCTAAGAAACCTAGCAGACATTGAGGTCATATTCACATGAATTAATTTATTCAGAGTCTGCTGTCAGAGTCTGCTGTTAGAACACCTTTTGCCTTAATGGAAACTGCATTAGGTTGGAAATAAGGAGACCTGGACTCCTGTTTCATCCGGCCCACTACATAGTCACATAGACAGACTGAAGGCAACTCCTTTCTTTGCAGGCAAATTAGAGGTGGTAGGAATTAGCAGTAGCTGTTGAAAGCAAGAATCCTTATGCATCTTTCCTTTTGAAGTCTCCAGTATTTTACAATTTTCTGTTTAATCAATTTAATCACAACTGCCTACTTAAAAATTTTTTTCCTGATACTGTCTTTACAGGTCATTTGTCCAACATGTCAGTTACTTATTTATTTTATTTTGTTATTTTAGGGGACTACACTCAGTAATGCTCAGGTGATACTCATTGCTCTGCACCCAGGAATTAGTTCTGATGGTGCTTGGGGAACCATATGAGATGCTGACAATCAAACATTGGTGGTTGCATGCAAAACAAATGCTCTACCAGCCAGACTGACGCCCAGCAGTTATTCTTATCTGTAGTGTTATAGCAAAGTCTGGTGTCCAAAAGAGAAAATCAATTTTTAATAAATCTTAACTTAAAATGAATACAAAAAATAAAAGAAGTTGCCTTCACTCTATGTTCTACCCAGAGCTTGAATATCTCTGTGATTTCTCCGTATTTGTCTCTCATCTCCCACAATGGAAGCCTGACCGAGAAATTTGTAACTCAAAATAAGCCTGAATGTGATATGCCATAAAGAAACCAGAGGAGGATCAGTAATGTTTACAACAAATCTAAAAATAAAAAATATGTATTACTCAGAGAACCAAATAACTGAATAATTGACAATATACCTTTCCTATATTTTCTGTGAAGATGATGTTTTATGAGACTGGATTAGGTATCTTGTTGCCTTTGGGATAGAAACGGAACATTGTAAATGGTGGCCAAAACAGTGATCTTAATTCCTTTGTGTGCTGCTGTTGACTCTGTTGTCAGCCCAAACTCAGAGAGCAAGGCCTGTCATTGAGAATATAACCTTCACGGTGACCTATGCATTCCTGCATGTCTGAACTTAAACCTGTTGGAAATGGTACCTGGACCTAGAGTGCCTTGAAATTTGATTCCAAAACTTTACTTACTAAATAATATTATTTTTTAAGTAGGGATTGTCTTTGTTTAAAAAATTGTGGTTCCTCCTTATTTGAAATGTCTTCAGATGATGTAATTGCCATTTATTGCTCTGCAATTTGAGAGGATCAGGTTCAAGTCTCAAATTCTCAGACACTGGGTACAGAGAGGCTAAGAATGTGACAGAAATGATAAGCTTGGTCTCCTGGAGAGAGAATTTGTCCATCTTACTTTTCAGCACCTTTTGTTGGTGGATTTTATCTCCCCCAATAAGGAGAATCAAAAAAAGAAAAGAAAAGCTACCTACAGCAAAGACTGAGAATGGCAAATGAAAAGGAAACTTGAAGTATTTGATGATGGTAAGAGCGATAAAGCACAGAAACAGTGTTGATCAATTCATCCTAAGGAGTAAATGTGCATTTATTCTCTTTGCATGGGAGAGAACAGGGATGTCTGGTGGGATGGTAAGAGGATTCAGAGATTGAGAACTCAGAGACTTGCTGGAATGGCTCTTAGTCTTCACTTGATCACTTGATCACTTGAATCCTGTTATTCATCAATTTGCTCGAGCGGGCGCCAGTAACATTTCCATTGGACCCTATCACGTGCCAATGTAGCCCAATGGCATCTAGTTGATTCAGGAATACGAAGAGCCTCAAACCGTTCATTCAGTGTCTTTACAAGGAAGTCAGACCATCTTGTAGGTGGGCAGCCACGTGATCTTTTGACATCCTGTGGGATCCAGTCGGTAACGGCTCTAGTCCAGCGGTTGTCTCCAAATCACATTACATGTCAAGCCCATCTGATTTTCGATGCCTTGGCAAAAGAGACAGCGTCCCTGATTCTGGAATAACGACGGAGGTCAGAACTCCGGATTCCTTCTCTCACTTGAGTGAGGCGTGATATTCCAAGCATAGCTCTTTCGATTCCTCTCTGGGAGACCCGAATAGCATTCTCATCCTGCTTTCGTAGGGCCCAGGTCTCTGAGGGCGTATGTTAATGCAGGGAGAAGACTATTTCAAAATGAAACTTTAAGTAGGACAATGCAACGTGACAGAGAGCGACGAGTTAAGGAGGATGCTTTGAACACTTGACGGGAGAAGCTCCCGTTTCTTATTTTTATCCTCACGAAGCAGAATTCCTCACAGGGACTCCACATTCCTCAGGCTGAGACACGATTAAACACCATACCTTTTTAAATGTTTTACTATTCCAAGCTGAGGAATATATAAATAACCCCTTTCCAGCAACCACTCCTCAGCCTGGAATTTAAGCTGATGCCTTCTGGGCTTCAGTGTGCTTTGACAAGATTCTCTGTAAGATAATAAAAATGCTACTTGTGAGCAGCCTGGGTCTCGGGATGACAGAGAGTTGAAGTGGATACTGCTTGACCTGAGGTGGTGACGGGACGGAGAACCTAGCTACACTCAGCTCATCTGTTCTTTTTCCTAATTTTTTTATTATACCACAGTGAAACATACAGTTACAAAGGTGTTCATAATTGGTTCTTGGTAATACAGTATTCCAGCACCCATCCCTCCACCAGTGCCCCATTTCCACCACCAGTATACTCACACCCCTTCTGCCCCCAGGCTGCCTCAGTAGCAGGTACCCCCTTTTCCTCTCTTTCTCTCTCTGTCTCTCTCTCTGGCTCTCTATGTCTCTGCATCTCTCTCCCCCTTCTTTTTACACATTGCGGCTAGCCCTGCAGACACTTAGGGTTTATCATGTAAGTCTCTTTTTGTATATCAATGGTTAGTTCTAGTCTTCTGACATTACCTTTGCCCACACTCAGTTAAACACAGGTATATATTTATATTCCATTAATTAATGCAGTCATTTATATCTGTCTTTTTCCTTCTGACTAATTTCACTCAGCATGATAGTCTCTAGGTTCGTCCATTTGCAGGAAAATTTTACAATTTCATCTGTTCTTGCCTTGGCAAATTAAGAAGCAGTGAGGGACTGGAGAGATAGTACAAATGGGTAGGGTGCTTGCCCTGCACACAGTAGGGCTGCATTCAGTCCCTGGCACCCCATGGTCCCTTGATCCCATCAGGAGTGATCCCTGAATACAAAGTCAGAACTACGCGCTGGATCCTGCCCTGTATGGCAAAAATAAACAATAATTCAGAAAAAAAGAATCAATAATGAAGTGCTACCCCTTTGGTAAACTTAATAAGGTTTGAATAGACAGATTTAGAACACAAGTTTTAAATTCCCTTCAAGAGGGGCCAGAGTAATAGAATAGCAGGTAGGATCTGTGTCTTGTATGCGACCAACCAGAAGCCCCACCAGGAGTGATCCCTGACCAACAGCTGGGTGTGATCCTAAAACCAAACAAACAAAAATTCCAGAAATAGTACAAGTGTCTGGTGCTGATAATTATACAAAGCTCTTTTGAGCAAATATATATATACATATATATATATATATATATATATATATATATATATATATATATATATATGAAGGCGCAGCTATGTGCAAAAGTTGAAGTGTTTCAGAATCACTTGAAATAACAAGATACCCCAACTGTGATATATAGAGAAGTTCCTCTGCCAAGGGACCCTGATTGGGGAGCCAGGGTAGGACTTACTGAGTCTGAAGCAGCACTAACCTCCCACCCTGTTCACCATCCAAACTGAATAGTCCCTTCATCCTCATAAAACTGGCTCCTATACACTTACGTCGGTCCTTTTCTCATGCTTTGACTGCCCTTGCCCATAAGCTCCCCCCCATTCTTCAGCATTCATATTTTAGCTTTGTCTTCCCCACTAATCCCATTTCATAAGTCACATTCTTCCCAGGCAACCTCCCCATAAATTGTGACCATTATTTCTTAAACTACAGTCCTCAAATTCTAAGCCTCAGAACAAAATGCCATTCTGGGGCTCTACTCCAGACACAAAAGACAGGAACCTGCAGTTTTATAAGACCCTCAAGTAAATCCGGTAGTCATGAGCATTTGGGAACCTCTTCCACACCCCTATATCAGGCACTATTTGTCTGTCCATACCCTGACGAGTTCTTCTAGCAATGGGTCCTTCTCAATGTTCCTGAACTTTAATGTGCCCCAGAATCTCCATAGGTCACATAACATTTACTGGGTTCTAATTTATCCTGGTTGTTGGGTTCTGAGCTGCTAGCCTTAGGGTCCAGCATTTTCCCATCACAAAACCCTAAGGGCAGGGCCCTGCCGATATGGTTAAGCCCAAAACATCTGTGCATATCCAAGCTAAGGAGAGGCAGAATATGCCTGGTCTTCTAACATCTGATCACAGGAATATGTAAATCAAATTATCTTGCAAATGTTACCTTGCAAATGCTAAATCTTTGATTGTTACTTGTTGTGAAGATTGTTATCTGTTATGATGGCCCAGGAGCTTGCAAATACCCTGTGATGTGTGCTTGTGCCCCCTCCACCCAAACATTGTATAAAAGGCTTAAACTGTGTTCAGTAGATCCAGTGCTGCTATCCAGAACTCCCCACTGCTTCTTTCTTTCTTTCCTTTCTCAGCAGCAGTGGCAAGGCAGAGTTTCTCCTATATCCATCCCTCTCCTTTTTCCACAGGGATGAAGTCCGGCAAGATCTAGGTCTTCCTCATTTGTGCAGGGGCTGCTGACCAGGGCCCCTGATACCTGATCTTTTAAATTCATTCACTTCCGATATAAGTATTTGGATTGCTGCTGTTCTACCTGCATTCATGCTGGTCTGGCTCCAAGCGTTGTAATAGCAGACCCAAACCTACATCATTCTTGGCTCTTCCTCTTCTGCTGCTTGGTGCTAGCCTGCAATACAAGAAAAATAATGGGAGATGTGGGTAGTAGGTATATACATTTTGGAGAAAAAAAACAAGCAATCATGCTCTGTATAGAGAACTGGTGATCTATTCTAAAATTAGTGAGTGAATTGTTTAATTTACTCATTCTGATAAACTAAATGTTTGCACTTTCTCAAAAAAATTAAGTTGAGACCTTGCCCCCGAGATTTACCTTGGGCCAGCATTTCTTCCCTAGGAATTTGTTCTACAAAAGCAAATGATTTATATCTCTGCATACACAGGTGTTCATAGCATTTTCTATATAAAAACAGCAAAAGGATACAAAAAAATAGAAATGCCCCAAATTTAAAAATATTAAATGTATAGTTCAGATGAAACATAGGCATTCCATCCATGTAGAAAACTTCCAGAAATATGGAAAAATAATAAACAAACGAAAAATAACTGCTCTGAATAAAGAAGGCCAGGTTGAGTAAAGGATAACTTTATCCTTTTTTATATCCTTTGGTCTTAAAAATGAATTTCCACATTCACATATTATCTTTTTTAATTATGAAATTGAATTTAAAAATAAAGAACGAATGGTGAGGCTCTTGTTCGGCGGAGTTACAGGACTTGATCTAAACCATTGTGGTAAGACTAAAAAAGAAACCCTCCCCCATATATTAGGTCCTAATGCTGGAACCAGTGAACATTGCCTCTTATGTAAACAGAATCATAGAGTTGTAGGTAATATTCCACAGATTAGCTTAGGATCAGGGGAGCTTCTTAATGAAATTATTTGGGTGTTTATAAGAAACTTTAAAGAAAGTTTTATACATGCAGATTAGGTGACATTAGGGCTGAACAGTGAGACAAGTGAAGACACAGTCTTGACGATGACAGAAGGGGTAACTAGAATGCTGCAGCAACCAGAAGCTATAAAAAACAAGGAACTAACCTCTGACTCCCACACACTTGAGGTAGATTCCACCCACTGACAAGACCTCCTGATCCATGTTTTGCCTGGCTTGGTATATTTGTATCCTGTTATTTTTTTTATATCCCACAAATATTTGCAGTCATTCTATATCTGTCCTTCTCCTCTGGCTAATTTCACTCAGCATGATCCTCCTATGTCCATCCATTTAAAGGAAAATTTCATGACTTCATTTTTCCTAATAGCTACATAGTATTCCATTGTGCAGATGTACCAAAGTTTTTTAATCCAATCATCTGTTCTTGGGCACTCTGGATGTTTCCATATTCTGGCTATTGTGAATAGTGCTTCTATGAACATAGAAGTGTAGATGTGTAGACGGTGTTTCCACTGTGTGTTTTTGGCCTCCCAGGGTATATTTCAGGAGTGGTATGGCTGGGTCAAACGGGAGTTCAATATCTAGTTTTTGGAGGCATGTCCATATTGCTCTCCAAAAAAGGCTGCACCAGTCGACATTCCCACCAGCAATGGATAAGAGTCCCTTTCTCCCCCCCATCCACTCCAGCAGTGTGCTAATAATTTTTGGAAATGATAATATCAGCCTAGAACTGAGCATTGAATATAGGCAAAGGGATATACATAACCTCTAAATGTAGTATTGCAATCCACAATGTGCAAGAGAAAGGGAGAGAGAGGGAGGAGAGAGAGAGAGAGAGAGAGAGAGAGAGAGAGAGAGAGAGAGAGAGAGAAGGCAAACTGCCTGCCATAGAGGCAAGCTAGGGAAGGGGAGAGGGAACTGAGGGACATTGGTGGTGATAAATGGGCACTAGTGGAGGGGATGGGTGCTGGAAAACTGTATGACTGAAGCCCAAACGTAAACATCTTTGTAATTGCATATCTCACAGTAGTATAATAAAAACATTTTTTAAAAAAAGAACTGATTCTCTCCCCAAGCCTCCCAAGGAAAGCCTGGTAATAATAACCTTGATATTTGCCATCAGTATAGATTTCACACTTAAGTTACTAAGTTTGTGTCAGTTTATTATAGCATCCATAGAAAATTAATATACCTCTTAATTCTTCAAATATAGTACAAATCTTGCGAAGACCATTAACTTTCCACTAGAGTGGCCAGATTACAGGAGCAGAGCCATGAGCTATTACGGTTGCGCTAAAGAGACCAGACCCAGTATTTGTGCAAGTGGAACTGAGAAAAAGAAAGAGGGAAAGGATGTAGAAAGAGGAAAGAAGAAAAGCAGGAGAAAGAAGGAGGAGGAGGAAGAAACAGGGAGGTAAGCAGGAGGAGGCAGAGGAAAAGGAAAGAAAGCTTAAGAACCAGTTTCAAAGAAAAAATGTGAAACTCTTCAAGAGAAGAATTTCAGGTCCACAAAAGATAATAATAAGAATATGTGTCATTTTATTAAATGATACATAAACATAATTTTTGCCCAACCTTGATTCTAGATACAGTATGATTTTAACACAAAAGAAAACAAGAAAGCTTTGGGGAGAAAACACAAAAAAAGCATCTGTGTGACCTTGCAAAAGCAACATCTTTTTTAAAACAATCTCAGAAAGTAGTCATCATGAAAGAAAAAAAATGGATGGCATCAAAAGATATCGAAAAGAATGAAAAGGAGCTCATACAGTAAAAACAAACAAATGTGCAAAATACACATGTCTGACAAAGACTTTTTGTTTTTGTTTCTTTAGTGGGTGGATATACCCATCAGGGCTTACTCCCAGTTCTGCGTAAGTACCCTACCTGCTGTTCTATCTCTTCACTCCCCCCCATTACAACTCAATACAAAAAAATCTTTTTTTTTTCTTTTTTTGGGTCACCCGGCAATGCTCAGGGGTTTCTCAGGAATTACTCCTGGTGGTGCTCAGGGGACCATATGGGATGCTGGGAATCGAACCTGGGTCAGCCACATGCAAGGCAAATGCCCTACCTGCTGTGCTATCACTCCGGCTGCCCCTCTATACAAAAATTCTTAAGTGGTCACCTCACAAATAAAGGTAGATGTTCAAGTAGCCAAAAGTCAGATGAATACATGTTTATCTCTGTGACTCATGAAATGTCAATGTAGACCACAAAAGCTAGTACTATACAACCACAGAATGGCTATAAAGGCAAAATTTTGTCAAGTATCTGAGGATATTTAAAACTAGAATTTTTATGCTCTTCTGGTTGAATCAAACATTTAGGAACCATATTAGAAACTATTAGGATATAATACATGCATAATTTATGACAGAATTCTGTTCTAAAGTCCCAGCCTTTGCATCAGAAGACATCTGCTAATGTCTATAGCAGTTCTGGTCATTAAGTGTCACACTTAGGACCTGAGAGATTGGAAAGCAATTAGGACACTTGACTTGCATGTGGCTGATCAATAATTATTCCCCCAAAACCATGTATGTTTCCCCCAAGAACCACCAGGAATGACCCCTGAGCACAAAGTAAGGAGTAAACCTTGAATACCAGTAGGTGTATCTCCCTCTAAAAAAAATCTGTAACTGCTCATGAACAGAAAATTACTCAAGATTCATCAGTAATAGAATGAGTAGATATATTACTGCCTCAGTGTGTGGATGTCTTTTTTATTCTTGCCATCATATTGTTTCTTTTGTAGTGTATGGCCCTGTTTCTTATCTTTGCTTCCATTTGCTTGGTTAATAACTTTGAATCATTGATGATGTCTCTAACGTCAGTATCCTGAAAGGCTCCACCTATCATGCTCTATGTAACTTATGGATTCTGGTCTGCTATCAAAATATATACTCCAAGTTCCTGGGTGCAGAGCCAGGACTTACCCCCTGAGCATGTCTGGGTAGACCCAAAAAAGGAAAAAAAAATATATATATATACTCCAATTTGAATTGACTTTTGTTCATATTGTGAGATAGGAGTCTAAGTTTATTTTGTAACATATGATTTACCAGTTTTACCAGGATCATTTGTTGAAGGGGTTTTCCTTGCTCCACTTCATACTCTGTGCTTCTTGGTCGAAGTTTCAATCCATATGCCTGAAGATCTGTCTTTGAACTCTCTATCTTATTCCATTAAATTGAGAGTCTGTACCTATTCCAATACCATACCATTTTGATTACTATAGATGTACAGTATATTTTAAATTTATAATATTACTTAAAGAAGTCTACTGTCTTCTTTTTCCTAGGATTGCTTTGGCTATTCAGGGGATTTTATTATTCCATATAAATTTCAATATCATTGGGTAATTTTTTTTAAAAAAGTCACAGGGAACAGAAGAAATAGAACATGCCTTGCACCCTGCTGTCCCAGGTTTATTCCCCAAACCCATAGGTTCCCCAATCCCTGCCAGGAAGAATCCCTGAGTGAAGAACAGAAAGAAGGCCTTGTTATAAGAAAAAAAATGAAATCATGCAATTTGCTGTTATGCTGATGGATTTGGAGAATAGCATACCAAGTGAAGACAGTCAGAAGAAAATGACAGAAACAGACTGAGGGCAGAGGGGCAAGATGGCGGTGGTGTAACAGCAAGCACTGGAGTTGATGGAGGGACAACACATCTCCACAGCTAATGGAGGCACAAATTTTCTGCATGAGTGAGCATGAGTGCCCTGTGGATATTCTGGACAGGGTGAGAGCAATTAAACAAAACTGGCCCATAGCCCACTGCACTGGCCCAGAAAGGGAAATGTGAGGACCACAGCAACACAATCACCAGCTGAGGATCCCCACATCTCTCAGCACTGTGGGCGGAGGAAGAGTTTTAATGTGTCTGAATAGGGTTCTTTGGCTCCAGCTCAGCACCACTGTGGATCACAGGTGCTGATATCCCGAGCTAAGAATGCACTCTGGGTTCCCACCATAGGGCTTCAGTGAATCACTGCCAGTGAGGGACCCATCGCTATTTACTCCCAGTACCAATTCCTGCCATCAGCAGCCTAAATTGGAGGAAGACCAACGTTGAGCATCAACTGTCTGGAGACAGAGGATGAGGCATGTGCAGTCCCCAGGTTCTACTGGACTGGTGTTTCCAGCCCATACAGAGTGCGCAAGCTGCAAAAGGCAGTAGCCAGGGCTCTGGTCCCAGTTCCTGCTGGGGTCTCAGCTACCATTGCTACTAAACCCAAAGGTCACAGCTCCACCAGTAGGTCAACCTGGACAGGTAGAGCAAGTGAACCAGTGGCCTGAGAGTGCCTATAGGCTTTCTGATAGCCCAAAATCACCACCGTGTCTCTAGCTCGACTCCAGCAATTCAGGACCAAGTCTCCCAAGAAATTAAACCACCAAAAGTTAGTTATGTAGAAACCGTGCCCACAAACTGCCTCTGACTTAGCCATACAAGATCACTTATCACCCATGCTTCAGAGACCCATAAATTAATACCAAAGGAGATCAGAAGACACAATTAAGATGCTTTTTTTCACTGGCCATAATCCAGGGACTCATAAATAAATCTAGAGAGATCAGCAAGATGCATAGATGCTCCTGGACCCCACCCAAGGCTGAGTCATCCAGGTACTCCAGAGGGGAGCAGGTTAGCCCACCTTTTGCCCAAACAGAGCCCAGATAGTCAAAAACCTCCACAGTCCACAATAGCCACCATGTTCCAAGACTATCTCCTGTCTTCACTGCTCTCAATGAACGTCATCCAGAAAATAATCTGTTGAAAAGTTCAGGTATGTGGGATTTGTGACTGAAATCTTCAGACTTTCATGGAGTCAGGAATGGGCTATCTCTCCCATTTTCCTGCACTTCCAGTAGTCATAGCACACACACACACACACACACACACACACACACGTGTGCACACACGCATGCACGCACACACGCACACACGCACACCACACACAACCCAAAAGCCACCCGGTTAAAACTTTAACATCAGTTGTATCACCTTGTTAAAATTTTGGACTTACTGGAGCAAGCAACCGCAACAACACTGGTAAGTCAGGAGTAGCACACCAGATTGGATAGGATGTAATGCAGAAGGAATCCAATCTTGACTAATAAAAATATCAACAAATAGGCTTAATCTCTCACATCTTATTAATTCATGTAAGGGCTAATAGCTCCATGGTGAGATAGACGATTGCCACCAACTTTCTTCTGAGGAAGCATTTTTTGATCACTCTTGTAGTAAATTATAGCAAGCAATATAAAATACATTATTGAAGGTCTGATATGGGGACAGGCTTAATGGGTAGGTAGGGAAATTTTAGATAATGGTGGTGGGAAGGTGCAGTGGTGGTGGGTTTGGTGATGATATATTGAATGACTTTAACAAATCACCATGAACAACTTTGTAAACCACAGTGTTTATGTAAGGGGGTAATGGGGAAAGTAAAAGGAAATTTAAAAAGAATAGCTCTTCCATATGAGAGCTATATAAAGACATAGTAAGGGTAAAACTGGTGATCAATGGCAAGAAACCTAAGAACTTTTCGACACAACTGAGTTTATGATGATGATGGGTTGGGGTGGAGAGGGAGGGTGGTTGATTATGGGGACAATCTGGTCAAGGTATGCTGTTAGAATATTGTTTGCATGAATCCTTATATTAACATTTTAAGACATATTACATAAATTTTAAAAATAAAAATCAATAAACCATATATAATATAACATATATTACTATTTGTTAACTGTATAATATAGTTCTCCAAATACAATCCACAACTCAACTAAACATTATTTTATATCCTCTGTCACTGAGTTTTTAAAAAATTGCCACAAGTAATTAAGATTTCTGGTCATCAAAAAGTAACATTTTAAAAATATATTAGCTTGATTGTTCTCAGGAAACATGAAGGAAGTCTTTATTCCAGGCCCTTCCTGGACATAAAAGAATATGTCCTATGTGATTTCACACATATAAAAGGGACATGAATAATGTTGCTGTCAGAAGCCTAGACTGTGGTCACTCAGAGGGGAGAATGTAGTTTGAGGAAAGTTTGTGAGGTAGTTCTGGAAGACAGCAATGACTTTCTTTATCTGGACTCTGGATTCTATGTACTTTGGTGTGCTCCATTTGAAAGTTCAAGCTATATCCTTTTTGTTGTTGGTGTTTGAGGGCCATTCCCATCTGTGTTCAGAGAGATCACTGCAGGTGAGGTTCAGGGGACCATATGGGGTGCCATGGATAAAACCCAGGTTAGCCACGCACAAGACAAGCATATTACCTACTCTACTATATTCCCAGTCCCTCCAGCTGTATACTTCTAAGTGCCATTTTCTGTGCATATTAATTGGAAACTATTTGAAATACCCAAATATGCTATAAAAGACAGCATGTGGTAAAATGTACATGTTCCCCTATACCACCCATACACAGATATTGTTCTTATAGAGGGTGAATAAGCTAAGCCAAACATTTTAAAGTTGAGCCCTGAATTTCCTGGTGTCCCTATGCTGACTTGCCCTTTCTCATAATTTGATTTAAAGTCATACAAAGTTTGGAATTTAGGCATTTCAGCACATTTCTCTCCTCCCAGGAGAGGTAAAAAAAATTTTTTTTAAAGGAAATGTCACACAAAGACTTACATACCTCAGATGAAACTTTGCAAACGGTTCCTAGTCATCACATTTTCATCTCTGAATCATTCTTCTTGATTCAGAGGATCTATTTTTAGATAGCAGTGCACTTCAGAGTTTATAATCTAGCCATTGCACCCTCCTACTCTTCTTGTTCAGATCCTGTTCACTTGGGAATTTACAGTTTCAACAGTTCCAGAAGGATTATAATGATTCTGGGAATGAGCTGATGTGGAAAAAGTGTAACCATATAAATGAACAAAAGCTAAAGTTATGAACATTTGGTTTTAAAACCAGAACTTCCACAAGCAGAAATCAACTATAAAACATACATGGCCCAATCATGGAATCAGATGACAATTCTAAGCCATATACTACCTGATATTATATAATATATTAATCCAGTATCAGTCTTTAAAAATGGAACAATCAGCCATTTACTGTAATTTCAGTAGCACCCCAAGTGGGTTTCCCAGGCCAGTGGCATCAGCACCCCTAGAAACTTGTTGGAAGCGCACATTCTCAGCCAGCACTGGACCTACAAAAAATCAGACACTGGAAATGGGACTCCATCAATCTGTTTTAGCAAGGTTCTCAAGCAAAATTGAGAACCACTGCTATAAATGAGTATTCTCAAAATAGTTAAAACAATATCAATTGTGTTGCATGCAAATGAATTTTCCACATATTTGAGTATGTATCACTTGATCACTTGACATCCTGTTATTCATCGATTTGTTCGAGCAGGTGCCAGTAATATTTCCTTTTGACCCTATCACGTGTCAATGTAGCCCAATGGCATCTGGTTGCTTCAGGAATACAAAGAGCCTCAAATCGTTTGTTCAGGGTCTTGACGAAGAAGTCTGACCATCTTGTAGGTAGGCGGCCATGTATCTTTTGACATCCCGTGGGATCCAGTCGGTAACTGCTCTAGTCCAGCGGTCATCTCCAAATCATATTACATGTCCAGCCCATCTGATGTTCGAAGCCTTGGCAAATGAGACAGCATCCCTGACTCTGGAACAGCGATGGAGGTAGAGCTCCTTTTTCAGTTTTATCCAGTAAAGTGAATGTGTATAATGGGGATAAAAACCTGAAGCTCCCAATGTGCCAAAAATAGGAAAAGTAATATCTACCGACACAAGCTGTGCAGACACAGGCAAGTGGGTATGTATGTATTTGCATTTGGATGGAGCCAGTGAGACCCCAGCTGCCATGGTTGATCTGATGTCTACTATAACCTGTAATTATTTCATGCCAGAGTTTAAAAGTTCTCTTACTTTCACAATCCTACCTAGAGTTTAGTGGGCACATTCCCAAAAATGAACTGCTATACCACAATTACAATTCAGGTAAATGTAAAACAGCAGGTGAAAGTTTAAAATTTCGGGGGAGGGGGGAGGGAATCTATTAAAACCAAAAAAGAAAAAGACAAACTCTCCCAGATAACAGTTTTGAAATATTTTGGCATAGTGTCATCAAAGAAATCCAACTTGAACTGAATCAAGAAGAGTGTCTCCACACTTAAGCCTTAGGAAAGCACCATCATTTCAGTTCATTGAGAAACACCAGGTATAAAGTCAGTAGATTTACTCTGAGACACGAATATCAGGGCCATCTGACAGAATTGTTCACCCACTGCTCTTTATAAACAGAAAGAGAATTATGACATATGGAGGAAAGTTAACTGGAATTGGAAGAAAAGAATAAGGAAAGGGAAGAGGGAAAGGAAAGGGTTAGGAAAGAAAAGAGGGAAAGGGAAGGAAAAAGGAGGGAAAATATAAGGACATTTGGAGCTTTGGAGAACAAAAAGTCTGGAAGTCAAATATAGAGTCTCTGCTTCTTGTCTGCTTCTGCTTTTCCCCATTTCTCTCCTCTCTCAGATTATTTACTTATATGCTTTATTAATATAGACATGTGATTCAAATGACCATTGGATGTGTCCAATTCAGTTGTTTTCAGCACAGTTACAGAGATATACACTTATCACCAAAGCCAATTTTAGAATATTTATTTTATCTCAAAAAGAAACTTCCCTCTATCCTATCAATCCCAGCACTAAGGAACCACAAATGTGCTGTCTGTCTCATCAGCTTTGCCTTGTGCATGTATTTCCATGTATTTCACACGAGTGAAACCCTCTGCATGGTCCTTCATGAGCACTTGCATGACACAGCATTCTGTTCAAGGCTCATCTACATTGCAGAATGTGCTGGTGCTCCATTCCGTTAGTAGCTGAATAATGTGCCATTTCACAGAGATATCATATTTTTTATCCATTTATCATTTGAGGGGAATTTGTTTTCCCATTGTCTGGTTGTTATAAGTTAACATGCTCAAACAGATGACAATAATTAGCTAACACCAGCTATCTATTCATTCTAAGTCCCTAATAACTTGATTGCAAGGAGTAGATTATTCCTCTATATTTGATATTTAGAAAAAAACAGAAGCATAGGAGGAATAGCATTACCTCATTCTGTGTAATTCTCAGACAATCTATAGGACTAAGGAGATGGAGGCATTGGACATGAAGGCTGCTATTGTCTGATCCACTGCATAAAGTATATAAAAAAGCAAGCAGAGTAGCATAGACAGTAATGTAGGAATTTTAGCTTGACAGCTTCTCCCCTTTCCTTTTTGCTTGAGCTAATTTTTTATTGCTTCACTGAACCTCAGACCTATGCGAAAAGGAGACTTAACATCTTTAAACATAAACCCATGAAACTGTTCTGTAGTCCCACTGCAAGCACAAATCAACATGTAGGGAGGTTCCAGACTTTTTTAAGAAAGGAAACTGGGTGATACAGGGAGATCTACCTTGCTAGCCAACTGCAGATACCCCAGAGGCACCTATAATGAGTTAGTTACTGTGCTACATGGCAAGGCAAAGAAAGACAAACCAAATTCTGTGTGGTGCAATGTGGTATGGGTTTTCAACTTTTCTATTTTTAACTCTTTTTCAGCAAGAGCCACTAAAGCAGTACTCAGTGTCAGTGAACGCCACGGGGGTCACCAACAGTACCAGGGAGCAAGTTCCCTTCTACCGTCAAAGCCGGCGAGGAATGGATGAAGACTCAGGAATCTGATGCAGTTTTAAAAGGCTTTACTTATCACAGGTTCAGGCATACAAATCAGCAATAGAAAAAACCCTGTGCTTAGGATTCCCAGCTAGAACCCCAGCCACGTGTAGGCCAAGATGGCAGCCACCACGTGTTAAGGCCCTGTAGAGAGGGAGACAAAGACAAGACTCCCAAGAAGAGTGAGAGCTTCAAAAGGGATCCCAAAAGAGAGAGAGTCCCAAGAGAGGAAGCAGCCTAGTTTTATACCCCTGCAATTCAGACCTCCCACTTTTATGGGAAGAAGGGAGGGTCAAATGCCCTCAGGTAATTTCTCCCAGCACCTCACCTAGGCCCTTTTATATGCTAATGTTTTGAGCTAAGATCTGCCTGGAAATGCCTTTATAGGGTAGAGAAGGGGGTTTCTGAGATGGCATATCTCTATACCAAAGACTATACTAATGCCAGTTAAATATTTTTCCAAGCCTTCATAAGAGTCTCCTCTACTTCATGGTAGTTTTGTATTTTAGTTGCCTTTGAGTTATCAGGGAGCCATGCTTGCTTGCTTGGAGGCAAACAGCATTTCTCTCTGGGCAACTGCTTAGAGATCCAATGTGGCCAGGCAAATATGCTGGTAAGATCTAGCTAGGCCCACAATGATTGTGGTAGCACGAGAGAATATTTATACCAGCCAGTACAGAATACATGGTCAGATAAACTGCCACATTTAAACTACCCCCTATCTACAAAGTGATCTGCAGGTGGCAATCCAGGGCAGATACAGAGGCTTTTAGGCTTTTAGGTGTCCTGCAACAACTCAGGGAGCCCTGTAAAATGTGACTGGGTACACCAGATGGTTCAAGGCAAAGGGCTGGGGATGCAGTGCTGCTCAGGCCCAGGGACTGGGAACCAGCAGGACTTCCTTGGCAGCACTCAGAGGCCTCCAGGGTCCCCTGGTGATGCAGTTAGGGCACCGGGGGGAGAGGGGGGCATGCCAGTGCCAGGAATCAAAACTGGGAGATTCTTTGCATAAGACATAGGCTCCTGATATCACCATAGCTCCCTGTCCTTTGTCTTTGCTACTCTTAATTGTGCCTTTCTTTGAACTTGTATTGGCTTGAGGTTCACTATAGTACTTCTAATGTGGAGATTTGTGCCATTATCAGTCACCCAAGTTTTCTCTGCTCTGTGGCACACAGCAGAATGCAACAAAACTTCAAGATTAGAACTTAGACCAAGAAAACACATTTAATCTGAAAGATCATGCAAAATTTAATAGATACCAATGCTTTATGTTGGGAAACTTTCAGATTAGGTGATCTTAACTCCATTCAGTAGCATATCACTTTTACCCTGAGACTCTAGCACCTCCTTTAATATCTCCCTTAGAAGTAATTCCCTTCTCAAGTCTGGCTATGGAGCTGGAGTGGTTCAGTAGCTAATCACCTGACTTGCAAGCATGAGGGAGTGAGTTTAATCCCTAGGACTTCACACATGTGCCAAGTGTAATCCAGACAGCTCTCATGGTACTATAGGCAATTTCTGGAACAGTGTGCTAACAATTGTCGAGGTGTACTAATGCCAACCTAGAACTGAGCATTAAATAGAGGCAAAAGATACACATGACAACCCTTTAATGTAGTCGTAATCCTAGTCTGGGGGAGGAAAAGAGAAAGAGAGAGAAACGGAAAGAAATAAAGAACCTGCAGGAGCGGGCTGGGGGGGGAGGGAACCGGGCGTTGGTGGTGGGAGATGGGCACTGGTGGCGGGATGGGTGCTGGAACACTGTATGACCAAAACCCAAATAGAACTTTTTAATTGTATATCTTTGTAATTGTAAAAAAAAAATAAAAAAAAAAATAAAATAAATAAATAATATGATCCATAGAGAATACTACCATTAAAAGAGAAATAGTGCATAGGGTAGAGTGCTTGCCTAGAATGTGACCGACATGGTTCAATCCCTGGTATTCCATATGGTCCTTCAATCACTGCCAGGTGTGTTCCAAAAAACAATAAGAAAAAAACAATAAAAAATATGCCAGTATTGCCAGGTGTGATCCAAAAAATTAAAAAATAGATGTTCAAACATTGACAGCCAAGAGGGGGAGCCACCTGAGCTCTACAACCATGATATGTGTACCAAAATTAGGGTGTGGCCCATGGCCAGCACCACACCAACATAAAAGTTCTACAGCCCTATAGGTGACCACAGAAAGCTACACCACAAACCCACAGAAAGCAACACCACAACAAGATGCTCCAGCATCACAACCACACATGCGTGTGAGCCCTGGTCATTGCAGCAACAGTATAAAGGAATGAAGAGGAAGGAGTCAGAATAACAAAACCTGGTTAAGTTCCAGTGATACCCTACACAAAGCTGAAGAAGGCTGGAGTTGGAAAACAGTATAAAAATAAATATAGCAGAAAAATTAATGGCACCAAAGCACTTTAACAGTGTTTTGTCACTTTGTAAAGTATTTGTAAAGTACAAGCCATAAATTCTAGAAAAAATGAGAACGGCTCTTATGCACACTTGGAGAGAAGACAGCTTAGTTGATAGAAATGAGAAGTGCGGAGAGGGAACCAGGGACCAGTGATACAGTTTAATGGTAAAGCACTTGCTGTAAGAGGCTTGAGCTTAATTCCTGGCACTACCACAAGAAAGAAATGTGGCTGAAGTCCTGAGAAGAGGCCAATTGGTAGAGCACTTCCTCGTGTGTATGAGACTGTGAGTTCAATTTCTGACAATAAAGCAAAAAAAAAAAAAAACAGAAAATGTGTTATGAGAAATGCTTATAAGTGTCTATAATGAGAGGAGGCAGAATCATAAGGGTTATGTATTCTTTTTCTGGAATATGTCAGAATATTAAGAAAAAACCCTTGGAGAGGAAAGTATGGAACAGAGTTTCCAGTTACATTCATTCACATAAAAGAAAGCCCAAAACTAAGAGAAACTGGAAATTTGATGAACACTTGAGTCTGGGCACATAGTAGACACTCAATAATATTTCACTTATTCCTTCTTAATTTCCATAATTAAATGTTAAAAACAAAATTAAAGATATAATAAAATCTACCCAACAAGAATTTTTTTTTTACAATTACAACATTGTTCATGTTTGGAGGTTTCAGTCACATAGTGTTCCAGCACCCGCCCTCCACCAGTGTCCATTTCCCACCACCAATGTCCCTAATTCCCTCCCCCTCCCATAGCCTGCCTAAATGGCAGGTTCTTTATCTCTTTTCTCTCTCCCTCTCTCTCTTTTCCTTCTCTTACACATTGTGGGTTGCACTACATATACTTAGAGACCATCATGTGCATTTTTGCCTGTATTTAATGCTCTGTTCTAGGTTGGTATCAGCCCGTTTGACATTTATTCACACATGTTCCCTTCTCTGACTTACCTAACCTCTGACTCCCACATGTTTCTGGTAATTTCCACTTTTGGTAAGACCACCTGATATATTTATGTCATGCAAATAAATGCAGTCATTCTATATCTCTCTCTTTCCTCCTAATTTCACTCAACATGATCCTTTCCATGTCCATCCATTTATAGGCAAATTTCATAACTTCATTTTCCTAACAGCTGCATAGTATTCCATTGTGTAGATGTACCACAGTTTCTTTATCCAGTCATCAGTTCTTGGGCATACTGGTTGTTTCCAGGTTCTGGCTATTGTGAATAGTGCTGCTATAAAAATAAAAGTGCGGATGGTGCTTCCGCTATGTGTTTTTGGCTTTCCAGGGTATATTTCCAGGAGTGGTATGACTGGGTCAAAAGGGAGCTCAATTTCTAGTCTTTGGAGGAATGTCCATATTGTTTTCCAGAAAGGTTGTACAAGTCGACTTTCCCACCAACAATGTAGGAGAGTCCCCTTTTCCCGCATCCACGCCAGCACTTCCAAAAGAAATATTTTATGAAGCAGCATGAGTGAACTTGTATTAAAGGGAATATTAATGCAAAATGCTTACACAACATTTCAAGTTTTCTTGCTTCACATGTTCCCCCTATTTCCACATGACCGATTCCATATTTATTTTTGCAATAAAAAGTTTGACCCTTTCATTCTTCCCAAGACTTACCAGGTAGCACTGTGCAGCCACTTTAGATCCTAACTCAGTTCTAGTTAGCTTCACAGTTATAAATGTCTTTTCCACATATTTATTTTTAATAGAATTCCTGTTCTTACATCCAAGACTAGTCTTGTTTCCTAAACACATGGCCTGGCTGTATCATCTCCATCCGAAAACTATCTCGGTAGATGCAACCTTACTGCTAAAATGCCCAAATCCGTTATCTAAGCGGGTTTTTTATGTGGCAGGTGGTAATTAACGTACTTTTGTAGAGCCTCCTTTAGTTCTTTATCTTATTTAAATGGTTCTCATTGAAGCAGCATGTAGTTCATTTTTTTTTCTCTCCTCTAGCATTTCTTTTCCCGCTCATTTTGCTAGAGTGTTATTTCTTACAGGTGAGCTTGCAGATGGAGCCTGGCTGTAGTGACACAAATTTATCTGCTGCTGAGCCTCATGATGAGACTGGCAAGACTGTGGAGCTGGTAGAGATTATGTAGGCTAGTAAAGACCTAGTGGGCACTTTATAGTTTTTTTTCCAAGGCTGGTATATGTCTGCAATGGAGAATAAGCTCTCCCTTTAAGGGACGGAAGTAAACCATTCTCAAGTAGAAGAAACACATTTAAATTTATGATAGCTGAACTTGGCTGCAACAGCCACATTCTTGTTCTACTTTGAACTTGGCAGGCTTTTCTAATATTTCTGCTTCATGTGTAGATGTAAGATATCTCGTATTTTTCTTTACTGGGATCTTGAAAAGTTCAAGAATATTTTTTATCCAAAACTTTAATAAATTATATGATGATTATATGAAGAGCTAAGCTTTGCTCAGTGAAACAAAAGCATTGATAATGCATTTGTCTTTCACTGCCATGATACTGTGATGTCTGGCAACACTTTTCCTTTACCCACAGATAGGTTTACAGTCAGATCTTAATAACACACTGTTGATTCTAAACTACCTGTTCAATTGGTTCAGCAGGGAAGTTTCATCCTAACATAAATATTTTTAAAATGCATAGTTACACAGTGAAAATGCACAGATTTATTATTATCATCATAGTTATTATATTATTATTGTTATTTTTAAGTTGCAGGCCATGCCTAACAGTGCTCTGGGTCTGGGACTCAAACCCAGGCCTCTCGCATGCAAAGTGTGTCGATCACAATCACGATCACAATCTTCCCGTTCATCATCTATCTGTTAGAGCGGGCACCAGTAATATCTCCATATGTCCTGTCTCATGCTAGTAGAACCCAAAGGCATCCGCTTGCTCCAGGAACATAAAGAGCCTCAAACCATTATATTAGGTCATGGGAATGACCTAATATAAATGTTACTGGTATTTGGCATATCAAATACGACACGAGCAGCTTGCCAGGCTTGCCATGCAGGTGGCATACTCTTGTAGTCGCCTCTAAATAAAGCATTTATTAATGAACCACGTGGCCGCTAGCGGCTGCGCCGGGCTGTGATAGTCTGGTCTACTTGGTGGAGTTGTGACAAGAGGGAAGTCCGGATGTGGAAAATGGTGGCCCCCATGGAGTACGGAGGGTCGTCTGGTTTGTTGTAAGGCTCTGCTGGGGTGGCAGGCCAGGGCTAGAACCCACCATGCCTCCCGGGTGCCTCATGAGCGGCTGGGCACAGGGAGAGCAAGTAGCAGCTCTGCCCCATGTCTGAGAGTCTCTGGTTCAGAATACCTGGGCGGATTGAAAAAAAAAATGCTGCAGGGTGGGTGTTGATGATCCGGGCTGTGATAGTCTGGTCTGCTTGGTGGAGTTGTGACGAGAGGGAAATCCGGATGTGGAAAATGGCAGCCCCCATGGAGGAGGGGGTCCTCTGGCTTGTTGTGAGGCTCAGCTGGGGTCGCAGGCCAGGGCTAGAACCCGCCATGCCTCCTGGGCGCCTCATGAGCGGCTGGGCACAGTGTGTACTCAAGTCAATCAAGTGCTCTCTCTGGCTTACAAATGGTCTAGTTTAGAATTGAGAAAGAAAACATTTACTTCTTTTAAGCCTGTGTCCTGAATCCTAGGAATATGTCACTGAAATGATTGACATCAATCTTCCTTCCATCCATCTACAAATATTAAAAATTACCAGGATGTCACACATATTAGAAGGAAATTTTATTATAAGAAATACACATACATTCAATGTTATTTTTCAACATCCCAAGAGAGCCCTGGGTTTTCAAGCTTTAATTCATTTGAGAAAAATTATTGAACAACAGCTATGTGTCATATTGTGGAAATAATATCAGTGAGCTAAAAGATAAATTCCCCTATAAACATGCAATATTCTCCTGGGGGAAGAGAAGGTAGAAGGAGACAATAATCATATAATGACATATCATTGGCTAGTTTAAGTGCTAAGAAGAAAAGTCAATTTTCTTAAGAATTTAATGGATGCTTATTTTAAGTCAGATTACTGGGTCTACTCACATTGAATTAGAGTATTTTGAAGTTTCCATTGTATCCCAGGAAATGTCTTCAATGCCACTTCCTTTGTGTAGGAAGTTTGATTCATTTAGAGGCCTACCTTGCTTTCTCCAACATCTATGCAGGTGTACAGGGACATGGAAAGCAAGTACTCTACCCAGCTTCCTTCTGCAAGGCCCTATGCAGATGGGGTAATGAAATGTTCAGAGTGGTAAGCATTCTACCAGGTAACCACATCTTGAATGAGGCAGCCTGTATCACTGCAATCAGCTACCATCAGAACTCTCACAAGCCTACTGCATGCAAGGGCACTTAAGAAAGCAGATGTTAGAAGCAACTCTTATTGATGGTGGAGGACAGGAAGAAAGGGACAATTAGATTATTTTCTTAAGAATACAGGGCCAGGACATAACAGTCGAATGTCAAGATTTCCTAAGTAGACAAAATTGCACAGTCCATCATGAAGGCCACAAATGGGCTGTGCGTGATTGTATGCAGGAGTGTGCATGTGTGTGTGTGTGTGTGTGTGTGTGTAAGGAAGAGAGAAAGTCAACTGTAAGAGATGAAAGCTTAATTTCCTAGAAGTGCAAGTGAGACCCAGTGAGAGATAGGGCTAGTAGTTTAAATCAAATAGATGCTTATATGATTTGCATATTTACCAATGAAATAGTATCCATCATTTTAGAGGTCAGTGACTTTCTTTTCTGTATTTATTGAGGCCATATCTGGCAAGTATAAGCCACTTTTCCAATATGCTCAGGCTAGTGGTGCTCAGGAGATATCAGGACCATAAACAGGGGTGGAGAGGGTGCCAGTTAGCATCAGAGATCTAACTATGTGTTAAGTATGTGCTCTACCATTTGTGTGATATCCGGACCCTTAGATCAATGGTCTTCAACTGCCTGGACAAGAGCCAGTGTTCATATGTAGGTCAATCTAAAAAGGTTCAAACCACTTCCATAGAGCATTAGTCCCATATGAACATCCTCCCACTTTCAGGTAATGGAAGCATGCAAGGTAAATTATGTCCCCAAAGCTCAAGGCAACTTGAAAGGAATGCAAACACAGTGTAGAGGAATGCTATGGATTTTGTCCTTTGTCAACTGTTGAAGGCAAATGCCACGTCACTCATATATTCTGAGTCAGTGTACCCTTTTATAGAATCTAAGTTTGTTTTTATCAGAAGTGCCTGAATTCACATGAATGAAATTGACTACTTATTAAATAGATTCCTAAAAGTAGCCTTAGGTAAGGGTATAAAAGGGTACCAAAGAATAGACCGAACATTCTCTTGACAAAAGTTGATATTCTGAACTATTTACTTCAATCTGCCTGATATTCGGTGAAAGAAACTTCTGGAAAGTGGGAATGAAGAGTTAACATGGGAATTAATGACCTTTGCTCTCACAGTTGAAAGCAAATTTTAGCCCAGGAAAGCTCACATCTTCTGATAGTGGTGGGGATGTGAAATGCGAAGAAGAGGTAGAAGAAATTCTGAGTGCCTGTCACCTGTCACAGAGCTCTGGATTGGCTGGAGACGTAGATTCTTTTCACAAAAGGTCTCTTAAAGCAAGAGCCTACTGATAGCCTTATGGGTTAAAGAAAGGAAAATTTGCTCCAAACATGATCTCATCTGGTAAGTTAAATATCTCTAACAAGGTGACCAGAGGACTTCCCCCTCAAAGGAGCTGGGCCATGAAGGAGGAAGGTTTACTAGACTAGGCTTAGGCAATACCAGAAGAGGAATTAGATCAATTGATGCCTCCTGAATGCAATGATAAGACTTAGTTGAGCTAATCTGGCAGTGCTGGACGTAGGCCAGTGGGAGAAAGAGCAGGCTTGTTTAGGTATCAGCCCTGAAGTTCTCTCCCCCACCCCCATCAAAGCCCACAGTGCCCTTCCAAGCCATTTCCAATCTTATTGTTCCACAGAGCAGTCTGAGCCTCCCAGGCCCAGCCTTCTGAGTAATATTCTTGAGCTTTGCAGCTTCCCCTGCGTACTGTCTCCCTGGATTTCCTTTCCTGGTTGCAAGCAGGGTCTTGTCTTAATGTTAATTCCCCAGAGACTGGACATTTGCTTTGCCCTTGGAGGAATCCAAGTTATTTTCTGAGTTGGATAATTACACTTTTTAAAATGTTAGTGCTAGGAATATCAACAACTAAATAGAATTACAGGGAAGCATTTCTAAACTCTAAGTCTCTTGTCCTAGGTACTAAATTTGAAAATGCCCTCTTTTGTAAGCCCTTTTTCAGTTCTTACCTTCCCTCTTTCAGGACATAGCCCAGTTCGCTGTTATTCCTGTGACCATGTTCTTTCCCTCTGACCCTTTGTCTTGTCCCTTCTTGGTTTCACCTCCCATGTATTTTGATTACTATCATCAGAGATTAAGAACATAGACTTTGCTAACAAATATATCCAAGTTCAGATCCTAAGCTACCTCATATTATTAATCATTGACCTTGAACTTTGCAACTTCTCGCACTCAGTTGACACATCTTTAAAATGGGAAATAATAACACCCACCCCCTAGAGTTATTGTGATCATTTGATTGGTCATAACAAAAACTCTTAAATAACAAATATCTCCTGAAAATAAGCCTATCAATCAGGGAAACCATGAAGTCCCTGACATTTACTTCCATCTTCAGCTAAAGCTGACCCAATAGCAAGTGTTCCTCAGCCTCCATAAAAATATTAGATGAGTTTTGAACCTAAAGTCAAGCCTTTCCACAACACTATTATATTCCACATCTCGAGTGTTTGTTGCCTAGTACTAAAACACTATAAATATCTGTGTTGATGGCAAATGCTTATCCTCCACTAACTATTGAGAGTAAGCTAAAAACATTTGGATTTGATTCTATTTAATAACAGAGCAGAAATGAGTTATCCTCTCACATTCTACGGAGGGCTTGTCTTTGGGATCACTTTTGCCCAGAGCCTGAACTGTCAATTCCAAATGAGATTCAGTTTCCAAAATTCTCTGGCCTATTCCAAGAAAAGCCATGCAGGCCCCCAGCCAAGTCACACTAGTGGAGAGAAGAGCATGTTCTCAGCCCACTACACCAAGAGTTCCTCATGTCTGTGCCAACAACCATATTATCAGTAGTGCAATTGCTCACTGTTGGTTGAGTTTGCAGAATGTCAATCTGGAGAAGCCCAGCTCTCTACCTTGGCTAGACATTGAGACAGATCTTCACCAGAACTCTAACAATGATTAACTCCTATTACTGAGCACCTTTGTTAAGGCAGCCGTACCACAAACACTTGCTCCTTTATCCAAGAGACTGGATAAGAGGGATATTTGTCAAGGAGCAAACACAGTCATATGACACACTCTGCGCTTATGTTACTCCCGCCCTTAGTGTCCCCTGGCAGGATTTGGTCATTTTCCCTTTGCTTTTTAGTTGGGTGCATGGAGGAAGAAACAAACAGCACACCTGTGTCTTAAATTTTCTTACTGAATTTGCTTGCTGCTTTCCTGCAGTAACCAGTTAATCAGCATGCACATGAACATGTAATAGACTTAATAATAGCCCCAATGGAAAATGCAGTAATAATTGCTAAAGAAAATAAAAGAAAAATATAGTCTCTTTGAAGAGATCCAGTCTGAATAAAAGCTCAGACAGAAACATCCTATTTCCCTTTTCTTTTACCAGCACACGGATGACAGATTCTGAGCAGCCTCTTTTTTTTTTCTTCATTCTAAGGCTTTGTTCACCAAACCAAATGACCCTGGCACCCTGTGCACAAGAATGCAAAGTGGGTTGGTGAGCAAGCTTTGGCTTGTTGCAAACTGCTGAGAACAGTAAAAGAGAAAGAAGATGGGAAGAATTATGAGCAGATTTTGCTAATTTGAAATTTCTGTTCTGCACGATCTTCTAGCTTAGGGGGAATAAAGAACAAAGTGCTGCTTTATGAGTTTGCATGGCCAGGGGAGAATGCTAACTAATAGACTTTAGACAGACTTCTATTGACTTTAAAACACAGAAATAAATGCAAGGCAAACCTCCAATGCCCACAGGGCTTCCAGCACATGCATGCACATATGAGCATATACGCAGGCTTGCACATATGAACATGTAACAGGCACGTACACAAACACACACACACACACACACACACACACTTCATCACCTAAAATAAAACCTCTAAGTAAATATTGTATAAGGAAACACAGTTGTTCATAAAAGCATTAAAAAAAAACAGTGAATTGAGCTCTACTTCTTTAGCATTCTTGTTTGTGAGCAGAAACCAAAGGGCACTGTGGGATTGACTTCCCTAATAGGAGTGAGATTTTTCTGGCTTTGTTTTCTGGCTTTTTCTGGCTTGTCCTTCCCATGCCCCTTGGTCAGGAAGCTGCAGGCTTTCTTCAATTTGTTCCTTTTCTCCTGACTTGTGGTGGCCCAGACCTGCTCTGGTCCCAGTGAGTTAAAGTACTGCCCTCTTATCCAGCCTCACCCCTTAATAAACTTGCTAATACTTTACTTATCTTTGGAGACAGAGATAAGAAAATCAAATCAGTAAAAATTTGAGTTTAGAACAAAGCTTTGGCATAATAACCTGAACCTGGAGCAAGTTAAATGAAATGGGGAATTTAGCTCAGGTCAAAGTCTGAAGGCAGTTGGGGAGAAGTGGGAGAGTGTGTGTGGTAACCCCAGGGTGTTTGAGAACAGAGGAAATCATCCCTGCTTCTGCCTCCTTAGGGGAGCTGCACTCCCCACTTGGCATTCCCTGCATAGCCCCCAAAAGCAACTTGAACCTGGCCAGAAGCCAGCCAAACCTGAAGCACCAAGCAAATCAAGATACGATTTTCCCTGTTTCAAAGAATTGCCAAGTTTTTAAGCATGACCTTTTCTTTTTTCCACACCTTAAGGATTCAATTTGTTAAAGAACAAATCTTCACAGAGAGCAGGGGGTGGACTTAGCCTTGCCAGCAGGGCCCGCTTCCCTCCACGCTGTCCACCTAGTGTGATGTCTCTGCTTAGGGGCTGGAGGGATGGCACCCAGGACCTCACACAGGGAATTAAATGCAGTCAGGTGAAGCAGTCATGTAGACAGCTGGGCTCACAAAGCCAGGTCTCTGCAGCCTGCACAATGGCTCAAATGAATATCAGCAAGTCTCTCTCTCCTGCCAATTTTAGGACTCTAGAAGTCAGGGGGATCTTAATTTATAAAAGAAATACTTATATACCATATATATACACCTTTTATAACTTATATAAAATGTGTTTTATATAAGGTATATATACAATTACCAATATATGGAAGTTATATCTTTTGCAAATTACCGATTTGAAAACTACCAATATATATAGCAAACATGAGAAGTGAATGGAGGATTACAATCATCAAACACCCAATGGTATATTGTTTGCTTTGATCTAGACTTCTCAGTGCTCACATGGTGAATACATTAATGACCAGCATAGCTTTTAATTTGTAGGAGACACAAGCAACTTTACATTACTGGGGGAAAGGAGGCCCTCCAAATGCTTGGTGACTACCAGCATCAAACTAAGTGGTGCCAAGGATCAGACTCAGGGCTTTGCATGTGCTCTTAGTACTCACTTCCCGAGCCCAAGCTTCCATCTTTAAAATTCTTATTGTGTATATGGGGCAGGAGAAGGCACAAATCTTTCCTCTCTCTGGGTGTGCATCTGGACTTTGAAGGTCTTCAAAAGACATTAGAACTTGATTCAGATTACAATTCTCTTCCAGTAGGTAGACGGCAAAATGGCTCTAGATATCCCCTGCTTTCAACTGCATCTCCCTACCCATAGCTTGCCTTGCCTTGAACTAGATTTCTAAGGCCTAGAATTCAGGAGGCTTCCAAGATTATGTTACAAAGACTCTGTGACATACATCTAGCTCGAACTATCTTCACATTCACTCCACTGCTTGGCACCAGGGAAGTCTGCAGTGCTGGTAGCAGCACTGACAGAGACTTTTGTCTCAGTCACAGCCTGAGAAGACCAGTGGTCAGAGTGTGACAGGATCTTTCTCTATTTGAGCCCTGAGGCTACCATACCTAAAAGTCAAAACCAGGACTGTGGCCTTGTGAGAGATCTTAGATTAGAGGCAAGCCTGGATCCTAGGCCCATAGAAATGATCAGATAAACCCTATGTTGGGGTGGTGGTGGTATTTGTTGTATATAGATAACATCTATCTTTTTTTTTTAATTTTAATATACCACCCCTGAGATGTACAGTTACAAAAGTGTTTATATATGGGTTTCGGTCATACAGTGTTTCACACCCATCCCTACACCAGTGCCCATTTTCCTCCACCAGTGCCCCATGATCTCCCCACCCCCCCAGGCTGCGCCTATGGCAGGAAATTTTCATTCTCTCTCGCTCTCTCTTCCTTCTTTTACACTTGCAAAAGAAGGCTTGCAATACATACAGTAAGAGGTTATCATGTATATCCTTCTGCCTACTTTCAATGCTCAATTCTACACTATCCATACCAGACGACCCCTCTCCTCCATGGGGCCCGCCATTTTCCACATCCGGACTTCCCTCTGGTCACAACTCCACCCAGCAGACCAGACTATCAAAGCCCGGATCATCAACACCCACCCTGCAGCACTTTTTTTTTCAATCCAACCCAGGTATGCTGAACCAGAGACTCTCAGACATGGGGCAGAGCTGCTACTTGCTCTCCCTGTGCCCAGCCGCTCATGAGGTGCCCGGGAGGCATGGCAGGTTCTAGCCCTGGCCTGCCACCCAAGCAGAGCCTCACAACAAGCCAGACGACCCCCCCCTCCTCCATGGTGCCCACCATTTTCCACATCCGACTTCCCTCTCCTCACAACTCCACCCAGCAGACCAGACTATCACAGCCTGGATCATAGACACCCACCCTGCAACAGTTTTTTTTTTTTTCAATCTGGCCCAGGTATGCTGAACCAGAGACTCTCAGACATGGGGCAGAGCTGCTACTTGCTCTCCCTGTGCCCAGCTGCTCATGAGGTGCCCGGGAGGCATGGCGGGTTCTAGCCCTGGCCTGCCACCCCAGCAGAGTCTCACAACAAGCCAGACAACCCCCTCCTCCATGGGACCCACCATTTTCCACATCCGGACTTCCCTCTCGTCACAATTCTACACTAGTATTATCATTTACAATACTTATTAGTACACTGTATTGCCTAAGCTCTGACTCCTACATATTTTCAGTAGGTTCTACTCACTGATAAGATCTCCTGATCCATGTTTGTCTCGTCTTGGATATTGGTATCATGCTATTTTTTATATCCTACAAATAAATGCAGTCATTCTATATCTGCCCCTTTCCCTCTGGCTAATTTCACTCAGCATGATCCTCTCCATGTCCATCCATTTATAGGCAAATTTCATAACTTTATTTTTTCCTAACAGTTGCATAGTATTCCATTGTGTAGATGTACCAATGTTTCTTTATTCAGTCATCAGTTCTCCGGCACTCTGGTTACTTCCAGATTCTGGATATTGTGAATAGTGCTGCTATGAAAATAAAAGTGCAGATGGTGCTTCTGCTGTTTTTTTTTTTTGACCTCCCAGTGTATACTCCCAGGAGTGGTATGGCTGGGTCAAATGGGAGCTCAGTTTCTAGTCTTTGGAGGAATTTCCATATTGTTATCCAAAAAGGCTGTACCAGTTGACATTCCCACCAACAACAGGACTCCCCACATTCAGGCCAGCATTTGTTATCCTTGCTCTTTTGGATATATGCCAGTCTCTGTGGTGTGAGATGATATCTCATCGTTGTTTTGATTTGCATCTCTCTGATGATTAGTGAATGAACATCTATCAATTTTTTATCAATATGGAGGTGGTCACCAAGCAAGAAAAATTTTTTTCTTTGTTAGGATTTTGATTATTTTTGTGCTTTGGACTTTTTTTGAACCTCAAAACTGGCCAGCCCATATACATGATAACCCTCGAAATGTATGTATTGCATGCCACAAAGTGTAAGAGAGGGGAGAAAGAGAGAAGAAGGAGGAGGAGGGAAGAGGAGGAGGAGAAAGAAGAGGAGGAGGAGAAGGAGGAGGAGGAGGAGGAGGAGGAGGAGGAGGAGGAGGAAGTGCCCGCCACAGAGGCATCCAGCGGAGAGGGAAGGGAAGGGAACCTGGGAACATTGGTGGTGGGAAATGTGCACTTGTGGAGGAATGGGTGCAGGGATGCTGTATGACCTAAACCCATACTGTCACTGTCACTGTCACCGTCTTCCCGTTCATCATCGATTTGCTCAAACGGGCCCCAGTAACATCTCCATATGTCCTGTCTCATGCCAGTAGAGCCCAAGGGCATCTGCTTGCTCCAGGTGAGACATAAAAGAGCCTCAATCCATTCAGGAATGAGGTCTATAATTGTTACTGGTATTTGGCATATCAAATACAACACTGGTAGCTTGCAGGCTCTGCCGTGCAGGTAGCATACTCTTAGCCATAGAGAGTATGCTAAACCCATACATGAACAGCTTTCTAATTGTATATCTCACAGTGGTATAATAAAAATTTTTAATTAAATTTCTTTTTCAGATAGTTTTATAAAGGAGATTTATCAAATAAAAACTCCTAAATTAACTCTCATCCTGGGAGCTCTCTCTGGGAGCACTTTCATGGGAACAGGTCCGATTCCCAGATATTCTCCTAGTCCCCCACAGGCTTTCATGCACACAAACTCCTGCTGTCCTCAGAGTTCCCAGGAAGATATGGTCATTTCTCTGCTGCCTAAGACTTTGTTTGACCAGCCCTCAAGGAAGGAATGGATTAACTCTGCTCTCAAGGCCCCTCCGAGTAGGGAGCTGCTGAGATGGATATTTCTCGGAACGTCTCATGTATTTCTTGTCTTCTCCCTCCTGCCATTGTGGGTGTGAGAAAAGAATGTTCAAGCAAGCCATTAACTTCTGTCAACATAAGAGCAGATCCTTCCTGGGTGGGTGTGAACAGGATGTTGGTAAACTGAGGCTCCCACTGCTGCTCCTCCTCTCCCAGTTGTAGTGCTGGGGATCAAATGCAGGGTCTTGTGTATGCTAGGTCCATGCTCTATGATCTTAGGTGCTTGAGCCTTCCTCAGTATTTTAAGAAGTATCACACCTGACAATGATCAGGAATTACCCCCATACTGTGCTCAGGGAAACGTATTGGATACTGGGGATTATATCTGGGTTTGCCATGTGCAAGACAAGTGCCTACTTGCTGTGCTACTGTCCCCTCCCTATATTTAAAGGAACACAACCATGCCCACTATAGTCTTATCCATAGGCCTGACAATCAGACTTTTCTCTAGTCACTCTGGGTTAAAAAAAAAAATCCAAGACCAGTACTACTACCAATGTGCCCTTACCGCCACCAGTCTATAGTTTCCACACACTCCCCATGCCTGCTCCCTTAGCAGGCACCAATTAATTTACTTTCTTTTCTTATTACAACATATATATATATTTTAATGTTGTTGCTAGTCATGACCTTTTGACAGAGGTGTCACAAATTGGGCCATCTGTGTTATTGTTTTCACTTATTGAATTTAAGGGACTTCTACTCAATTTTTTAACAATGTTGTTTGTGTTAATTTGTTACAGACATTCAATATTTAAGCATAATCCCACCACCATTGCAACTTCTGACCACTATTATTTCCTATTTTCAAAACCACCCCTTAAGCCTGCCCCTATAAAAGATCCTCAATAATTTATTTTACATTGCTTGTTATAGATAATTTGCTAAAATGATCAAGAAATATTTCCTTAGAAGATAGTAAATATTGTTCAATCTTACCAAAAGGCCATAAAACCTTGTATACAGAATTACTGATATGTTGTTACAGGTGTTGTGTGTATATATTTGTTGTTGGTTGCCTTCTACTTTACATTCATTAAATGTGGTGTGCTATTCGGTTTATCGGTTTATCAGTATTGTAGCATTTGAGGTGTCACCCAGAATTTCAAAATTCTTAAATGGGTGATAAAGTTGGAGTTAAATTTTTAGTTGAGTGATGGCTTAGGGGCATGGGCCTTCCGGAAGAACAAGGGGCTAGGGAGAGGTAGCCCAACCCCAACTCCATGAAAGCCTGAAGATCTCAGCCACAAAACCTGAGCTTCTCAATGGATTCATTTCTGGGGGGAACTCGTCCAAGCAGTGGGGTCCAGCCTTGAACATGGCAGTCACTGTGGAGTGTGGAGGTTTTAAGCTTCTGGGGCTCTGTTTAGACAAGCAGGGAACTCACTCATTTCCTCAGGGATGTCCCAGTAGACTCCGCCTGGAACAAGGACTGGAAGTATTTCTGCCATTTGTTAATCTGTTTCGAGACTTATATATGAGTCTCGAGATCATTGCCAGTGGATGAAATTACTTGGTGCCTGAAGCAGTTCATGGGCGTGACTGCAGAACCTTCCAGAATAACAGGGAGAGAGGCCCATTCATGACTCCGTGAAAGCCTGGAGATTTCAGTCACAAAATCCTCATATCTGAGTTTTCAAGGGATTTATTTAACCAGCTTTTTTTTTTTTTTTTTTAAGTATTTTATTATACCACCGTGAGATATACAAATAAAAAGATATACAATTAAAAAGTTCATGTTTGGGTTTTTGGTCATACAGTGTTTCAGCACCCGTCCCCTCCACCAGTGCCCATCTCCCACCACCAACATCCCCGGTTCCCTCCCCCTTCCCCAGCCCCTGCTCCATGGCAGGTTCTTTATTTCTTTCCCTTTCTCTCTCTTTCTCTTTTCCTTCCCTTCCAGACTATGGATTACAGAACATACATTAAAAGGTTGTCATTTGTATCCTTTTGCCTCTATTTAATGCTCAGTTCTAGGTTGGCATTAGTACCCTCGACTATTGTTAGCCCCCTGTTCCATTTTCTGTCTTACCTAAACTCTGACTCCCACACGTTTGTGATAATCTCCACCTTTGACAAGACCTCCTGATATATGTTTCACTTGACCTTGGATATTTAACCAGCTTTTTTTTAAAGAACAAAGAGAAAAGAAAGCACAGCTGGGAGGAGTAGCAAGCTGTTTGCCTGAGGCTAAGGGAAAGAGTCTTTAGAAGTCAAAAAATTGAAGATATTCCTGAGATACAGGGTTCCTTGGCGACCAGAAGGAGTATGTGGCAATTCATAGCAGTCAAAAGAAAAGTGAGGAGTTCCCAACCCTCTCCTATGGTCATGACTAAACCCTAACTGGAGAAAAGCTGTTCTAAATTCATCTTGGGGAGGGGAGGTGGAGGCAGAAGGGTGTCAGTTTCCTTTTTTTATTATTTTTAATATAGAAGAAAGTCACAGATATTTATACAATTCTAAAATAAAAATTGATTAGATAACAAATAATGAAAGAGAAGAAAGGGATATTAAAGAAATGATCCCATTCACAATTGTGCCACAGAAAATAAAATAACTAGGAACAAGTTTGAATGAGAATGTAAAGGATCTGTATAAACAAAACTACAAAATGTTGTTTCGAGAAATAAAAGATGACCTGAGGAAATGAGATACATTCCCTGCTCATGGATTGGGAGAATTATCACTGTATCACTGTCTTCCCGTTCATTATCTATTTGCGCAGTGGGCACCAGTAACATCTCCATATGTCCTGTCTCATGCTAGTAGAGCCCAAGGGCACCTGCTTGCTCCAGGAACATAAAGAGCCTCAAACCATTCCATCAAGTCTTGGGGAATGAGGTCTATAATTGTTACTGGTATTTGGCATATCAAATAAGACACGAGTAGCTTGCCAGGCTCTGCTGTGCAGGTAGCATAATCTTGTAATCTTGGGAGAATTAACAATATCAAATGACAATAATCCCTAGAACTTTTACAGATTCAATGTGGTCCTATAAGAAAATATCCATGACATTCTTCAAAGAAATTGACCAAAAAACTCCTGAAATTTATATGGAATAATAAATCCTCATGAATAGCTAAAGAACTCCTTTTGAAAAAGAAGATGAGCAGTATCACTTTAAGATGAGAATATCGTTTTCCTCAACTTCAAACTACTACACGGCAGCAGTAATTAAAAAACGGCATGGAATTGGTATAGAGATAGCCCTGTAGAACTATGGAATAAAACTGAATATCCTGATACACACTCCCAAATATATATCGCTTAATCTTTGATAAAGGAGCAAAAAATTATTAAGTGGAGCAAAGAAAGCCTCTTCAAAAAGTGATTCTGGTAAAACTGGGCAGCTACATTTTAAAAAAATGAACTTAGACCTCCTTCTAATGTCATGCACAAAAGTCATCTCAAAATGGGTTAAAGATCTCAACATCAGACATGAATGTATTAGGCACATCAAATAAAACATAGGTAAAATGCACTGTGACATCAAAGTTAAAGGTATCTATCTTCAAAGAAGAAACACCATTGACAAAGAAAATGGAAGCAAAGAAAAACAAATGGGATTATATGAAACTGAAGAATTTTTTGCACTTCAAACTAAATAGTCACCAAGATACAAAGACAGTCCACAGATTGGTAAAGAATATTCACCTAATGCCCATCTGATAATGGATGTTATATAGGCACTGGTAGAACTTTACAAGAAGAAAACAGCCAACCCCATCAAAAATGGGGAGAAGAAATAACAGAAACTTGCAAAAAGAAGAAATTTGAATGGCAAAAGGGCATATAAAAAGTGCTCATTATCATTATTCAACAGATAGCTGCAAATCAAAACAACAATGAAGTCTTCTTACACCACAGAGATTGGCACACATCTAAAAGAGCAAGAACAACCAGTGCTGGCATGGATGTGGGGAGAAAGGACTCTCATCCACTGTTGGTGAGAAACGCCATCTGCACTTCTATGTTCATTGCAGCACTAGTCACAATAGCCAGACTCTGGAAACAACCTGAGTGACTGAGAACAGAAGACTGGAAAATGAAACTATGGAACATCTACACAATGGAATTCTATGCAGCTGTTAGGAAAAACAAAGTTATGAAATTTACCTGCAAACTGGTGGACATGGAGACTATAATGCCAAGTGAAATTAGTCAGAAGGAAAGGACAGATATAGAATAACTGCTTCATTTGCGGGATATAAGAAATTATATAGTGTGAGACTAATATCCAAGGCCAGACAAAACAGGGATCAAGAGGACTTTTCAATGGTTAGAGTCTACAATTGTGTGGGGAACAGAAGTTATGTAAGATAGAAAAGAGACCAGTATGCCAATAATTGTTGGAAATGATCGCACCAGACTAGAACTGAGCATTGAACTGGTAAAGGGATATACATGATAACCCCTAAGTGTATGTATTGCCAGCCCAAAGAAGGGAGAGAGAATGAGAGAGAGAGAGAGAGAGAGAGAGAGAGAGAGAGAGAAACAAAGTACATACCATAGAGGCAGGCTGAATGGAGCAGGGAATCTGAGGACAGTAGTGTTGGGAAGGGTGCACTGGTGGAGGGATGGGTGCTGGAATATGTAACTGTACATCTCGCTGTCATATAATAACACTATTTTTTAAAAAGAATTACTTCTGTTGGTGCTCGGCGGACCATATGGAATGATGTGCACCAAATCCAGGCCAGATGTACTATTCCTCCAGCCATAAGTCCTTGTATAAGAATTTATTAAGCTTTTTGTTGCTTTAGTAGTGTCATGTGATCCAGATTTTTCAGGATTTTTCAGGATTTTTGTTGACTCATCTGGTCTAGGTCAATGAGTTCACCTGGCTGCAGCTGTGGGAGGTGGTGTGGCTGCCAGGACTTTAAGGAGCATGGGAGGTCAGGGGAAACTTACCCACACAACTCTGAGAAAAGCACCAGTGTTCTAACCTGGGCATGGGATTCCTAAAATTATTCACAGGCTTCATCTCTTTCTTTTGCTATTCTTCAGAATCTGCATTCCAGTCTGGAACACAAAATCACATATTTGAGATTGTTTTGGTTATATGAATCTGTGAAAGAGGTTGGTGATTTCCATGTACTTCTGGAAGGGTTTTCATATATCTGCCTAGAAGATACTGCCCAGCCTTTGCTGAAAGGACTGTAGTCACCTCATAGTTTCGCATCCAATCCACAGAGATTTAATAGCAAAACCACCCTCACCAGTGTCCACACTTCCATCCTCCTAATCATTGTGTAGTGTTGCTCTTCTTCCCTGGTGGCAGCTCAGGCTGACAGACAGTTCCCAGTCTGACCAGAAGACACAGACAGCGGATCACAGGGATTCTAAGACTCTTTGACTTAGAGTGAGGATGTTAGATGATAAAATGGAATCTGTTAAATTTTAAATTAATTTTATTTTAATTTTTTAAATCAACATTTTCACTTTATGTATTTCAATATTAAAATTAATAAGCAATTCACTCTCTGTCAGTAATTCCAGGCACTCCAGATAACCAGTCACCTACCACATGTCCCAACAAATGATCAAATATAGCATCACTGCCTAGGTGCTGGACTCAGTCCTTTACTGTGTAACTTGGTCAATTGTTTAGTCTCTAAAGCATAGTTATTTTTCCATTTGAGAATAATAATAATTCATAGCATATCAGGCTACTGAAATTAGAAAAGGTTCGGATACATGCAAAGTTTTTGGCATAACAGTAGCTATTAGGAAAGCAATGGTATGAATAGTTCAATTAAGGCAAACATTGTGAAAGTATTGCAGTCATGACTAAGGCTTGTAGAATATTGCCCACCCCGCCTGTTTGTCTCTTTGACAATGTCTTGCTAACCTCAGATGAAGTACATTTCTCTGACCCAAAGTTTGACAAACCACAGTTCACAGGCCAAATTCATCCCACCTGTTTTTGCAAATAAAGTTTATGAAACTCATTCACTTGTTTAATATCATAACTACTTTCGAGCTAGAACAACAGAGTTGAGTATTCATGGCAAGAAATGGTATACATACAAAACCTCAATACAAACTCTCCAGTCTTTTCCAGAAAAGTGTGCCAACCATTTTGGTAGCCTGCTGTGAGACACGTATCAATACAACTTTTATGCAGCAACAAGTATATAATTTATGGGCTCATTGCAAAATGAAAATACAGTGCCTCTTGTTCCAACATTATGAAGAATTTCAAGATAGTGATAACATATCACTAAATCAAGCACAGGGAAACTTGAAGACTAGAGCCCAGTAGACTGCAGAAATTATACACCAAGAAGCCAGACTTGTCTTTGGGGTCTCTTGACTTCATTCCATTTTATTCTCAAAACCTTTGTAAGAAAAATCTTTGTTTTATTAAAGAGCTATCGATAGTTGAATTTTAGGCATACAGTCATTCAACACCAACCCCTCCACCAGTGTCCACTTCTCCCCACCAGAGTTCCCAATTCCCCTCCCCCTCCCTACTCCATATCCCCATAAGCAAAATCTTGAAAACCTCATGTCTTTTTTTATAGGCAAGAGATTGCAGATTGAGAAGAATGATGAAGTCTAGAACCACCATTCATCCCACCACACCCCCTCAAAAACATTCTAGAGTGAAATCCAAAAACATTCACAAAAGTTACACCAGGTAAAAAGGGAGGGAGGAATACTATGCCAAAAAAAATCACTACTTCTATAAAATCACTTTCTTTCTCATAGTTTCATATTCTCTCTCCTCATTATTTAAATTCAATTCTTGTCCTAAATGCACTTGTTTCTTCCCTCCTTCCTTCCTTCCTTCCTTCCTTCTTTCCTTCCTTCCTTCCTTCCTTCCTTCCTTCCTTCCTTCCTTCCTTTTTCTCTCTTTCTTTCTTTTTTTTTGTGGAGGGATTGGATTTATATTCAGTGGTGCTTAGGGAATATTCCTGTCCTTGGGGGACTACAGAGGATTATAGTAATTGAACCAGGATAGCCACATACAAGGGAAATATATTATCTCTTGTTTCCTCTTTCTGGCCCTGCTCTTGTTTCTTCATATTATTAGATGACCAGAATAATCACTCTCAATTTTGGCTAACTTCAGCGAAGGAGCATTGTAGTTGATGTTTGGAGTCTGACAACAATAATGTATATTTCCTTGAGCAAGGAGAGTGTATTTGCTGTTCTTAACCGAATAAAACTAGAAAAAGTGTCTGAAAGGCCTAAGTAGTAGATCTGGGCTTGTTAGAGGAAAAAATTTTTATAGAAGTACAATTTTGTTCATCGTCTTTTTCTAATGTTTTGTTTGTTCTTTTTTTTATAATATAGCACCTGGCCAGCTTTGTAATTTACCATTATTTTACATTTAAAGTAATATATATTTTGTAGGCCTTTGTAAAGATTTGTACTTTTAAAGCTTGGAAACATTTCTGCTCCATCTACATCTAAATGTAAGAAGGCTGAGTGAGGCCATTTCTGCTAGGATATGATTTTGCTTCCTAATGCTGCTGGTTGTTCTGACCATTGAGAAGCCAAAGAGACAACCCCCTTCTGTTCTGTTTATACCTCAGAAGCCTGTTGGAGGCAACACAGATGGGTGGCAAAGAAGGCAGACCGAGCTGGGCTGCACTAGAGCAGACGCTTTCCCACTCAGGTTGTGCCTTGGATAAAGCCCAGGGTGGAGCAGATCCTGGATTTCTTTTTTTTTTTTTTTTTTTTTGTCGGTCACACCTGGCGATGCTCAGGGGTTACTCCTGGCTCTGCACTCAGGAATTACTCCTGGCGGTGCTCAGGGGACCATATGGGATACCGGGGATCGAACCCAGGCCAGCACAGGCCGGCTGCGTGCAAGGCAAACGCCCTACCCACTGGGCTATCGCTCCGGCCCCTCTTTCTTGTTTGGCTCTTCATCCCTAATCCACTTTTCTGCGATCTTTCCAAGTTCAGATTCAGGAGCAAGAATATCTGTTGATTTATGTATAGAGAAGATTTTTCTCTATTTCACATCTGTCTCAGCAGCCACTCCCAGAGTTCTAAGTTATCATCAGACCCTTAAATTCTAGGTTCTTGGGCCTTTCAGAACCAGGGGCCTTTATGAGTGTATTGAAAGTCTGTCAAGCACACATATTCCTAAACCTACAACTTGTTGGGACTTCCCCACTTCCCCCCCCCCCCCGCCAAGCTTCCACAGACAAATGGCCCATTGGATCTTCAGATCTTCTGAAAATGAATGACCCTGAGATTCCGGGAAGAGCTCCTCCAGAGGAAGGTGCCCTGAGAGCAGACAGCAGACATGCCCCGGCTGTGCCTGAACATGTAGCATCTGAGTGGCATCCCTGTGGCAGGGCCTTGGGTGTGTCTCTGCTTCAGGCCTTCTGGAGTTGAGCTCACTTCATCTTCATTTCCCTTTTAACTACTCCATCTGACTTATTAGTTCCTCAGTTACCCAGTTAGTGAATTTTCTGCTTTAGGTCACCAGAAAAAACTTCTGTGGTATAAAACTGGGAGCCTCAACTGACACAGCCTCTCTTTCAGAAGATGAGCTATATAAGAAAAGATTCAGGGTCACGCCCCTAAGGATGTTGAGGTGATGACTTGACACACTGTCCTTTCCTTCTGCTCTGACCAGTAGGACTTCTAGAAGTTTGGTGCTATGTGATGAGCAGACCTGTCCCATTCCAGCTCTCACACCAACCTCAGTCCAACCTGTTGGAACTCAGCTGACCAAAAACTAGAGGTTAGAGCCAGGAGGGATTTATATGTAGCGATATTGCTAAATCTTCCCTAATTTCTTTCCCCTTCTTCCCAAGATGGTCACTACCATACTCCCAAAGAATTCAGAGGCAGAAAGTATTATCAGTAGAACAATGGATGCCATTTTCATCTTCCCTACCTCAGGATAGGAACACGAAGTAGGACAAGCAAGAGTGCTGAAGACAGACAACCTTCATTCAAATTCTGGACCCGTTCTTCATGCGTCTCTTCATGTTGCCTGGGCTTCAACTTAATACCACAAAAGTCAAAGTAAAAATGGTATCTGCCTCCAGAACAATGAATAAGCCTTGCTTACAAACATGTAACTACAAGAGTATGCCACCCGCACAGCAGAGCCTGACAAGCTACCCGTGTCGTATTTGATATGTCAAACACCAGTAACAATTATAGACCTCATTCCCATGACCTGATGGAATGGTTTGAGGCTCTTTATGTTCCTGGAGCAAGCTGATGCCCTTGGGCTCTACTAGCATGAGACAGGACATATGGAGATGTTACTTGTGCCCACTAGAGCAAATTGATGATGAACGGGAAGACTGCGACAGTGATTCAGTGATACAAACATGTGCCGGTTTGATCCCCAGCACTGCATATGGAACCTGAGCACCTCTTAGGGTCTCTTCTGAGCATATAGCCTTTAATAGTCCCAAGCACCATCAGATGTGGTCCCACCCCTCAACCCCCTAAATGGCACCTACCTCAGAGCTGGGACTATCACCCAATGAGTTCTTATTAAATGTTGTTATTATTGTTATATAACTTTAATCTAGTCAATACTTAGCAGGTGACATTTTCTCTATTGGAATGGGTTGCCTAGATTAGATGCTACTTCTCTCACTGCAGCTAAGCACATTAAGTTCATACACTGTTTTAATCACCTTTCCCACCCTACCTGTTTTAACCCCTCTACTTGATTGGCTGGCACAGAGTTCATACCCTGAACTCTACCTAACTCTATGGCTGACACAGAGTTCCCACCCAACTTTCCCCCAACTTAACTGTCCCTGTTCTACCTATTAAAGGGAGCTATTCCCTCAAAATAGTTCATGGAGACTTCTTTGTGGGTGCTCTATTCAAACCTCTTCATGGGTATTCTACTTGCTCAAGATTCTACCTCACCAGCCTCATCAATAATTGCACTGAAGAAATTCAGTTTAAATGCTACAGTAAGATTTCAGTTTACTCAAAACCCCAACAAGACCCTAACAAGTCATTGGGAGAAGTGGTATAAGTGATAACAGCTACATCTCATTGGTGACAAGAAGAAATGTCCTGATTTAAAAGACTCACAGTTCAAAATATTAGAAAAAGATCAACAAAAAGTAGCCCAACCCAGGCAGAAAGAAGGAAATAATAAAACTTAGAGAGGAAATCGATTAGCTGGAAAAAAAAAAAAAAATTCCAAGATTAATGAAACAAAGAGCTGGTTCTTGGAAAAAATAAACAAGATCGACAAACCATTTGCAAGACTTGTAAGGAAAGGGAAAGACAGAACCCAAAATAAATAGAAACAGAAATGAAAAGGGGGACATCATAATAGAGTCCACAGAAACTAAAAAGATCATCAGAGATTACTTTGAGAGACAGTATGCCACGAAACATGAGAACCTAGAAGAAATGGATAAATTCCTGAAGTCCCATCACCACCAATGGCTGAGACAAGAAGACCTGCAATACCTGAATAAGCTTATCACCATCAGGAGATTGAAACAGTAATTAAAAGTCTGCCCAAACATAAAAGCCAAGAGTCCAGATGGATTCACTAGTGAATTCTTCCAAATCTTTAAAGAAGACCTACTGCCTATCCTTTTCAAGCTCTTCCAGGAAATAGAAGAAACAGAAACACTCCCAAATAGCTTCTATGATGCACATATCACCCCTGAAACCCAAAGCAGGCAGAGACAACACAAAAAAAAGAAAACTGCAGACCAATCTCCCTGATGAACACAGATGCTAAGATCTTCAACAAAATACTAGCAAACAGAATCCAAAGACTCATCAAGAAGACTATACATCATGATCAAGTAGGATTCATCCTGGGAATGCAAGGATGGCTTAATATTTTCAAGTCAATCAACATAACATCATATCAATGAGAGAAAAAAATAAAAACCATATGATCATATCAACAGACGCAGAGAAAGCAATTGACAACATCTAACACCCGTTCATGATTAAAACCCTCCATAAAAATGGGAATTGGAGTTTTTTTTTATTAAGAAAAGATCTCATTCACAATTGTGACACAGAAAATCAAATACCTAGGAATCAGTTTAATGAAGAGTATAAAGAACCTGAACAAAGAAAACTATAAAACCTTGCTTCAAGAAATAAAAGAAGACACAAGGAAATGGAAACACATATTCTGATCATGGATCAGGAGACACATGTTGTCAAAATGGTAATACTTCCTAGAGCTTTATAGAGATTCAATGCAGTCCCTATAAGAATACCCATGACATTCTTCTAAGAAATTGACCAAACACTCCTGAAATTTGTATGGAATAATAAACCCCCTACGAATAGCTAAAGCAATCCTTGGGAAAAAGAAGATAGGAGGGCATCACTTTCACAAAATCAAACTGTACTACAAAGAAGTAGTAATTGAAACAGCATGGTATTGGAATAAAAACAGGTCTGTGGACCTATGGAATAGAGTTGAGTAAGTTGAGTATCCTGACACCATCCTCAAATACTGTCATTCCTCTCCCCAGGGCCTGGTTGGTTGATGGTCTGGCGCGAAAAAGCCTGGGCCCCCTGGGATGAACCCAGAGCCACCCATAGCCTGGAAGCTGCCTGTTGTGTATTCAACATGCCACAAACAGTAACAATAATGGACCTCATTCCCAATGAATGGAGACATTACTGTTGCCGCTCGACACACGTGATCAATGGGAAGACAAGTGATACAAGTGATGATACAAGTGAAACGGAGCGTAAAAGGAGCAAGGAAAGCCTCTTAAACAAATGGTGCTAGGAAAACTGTACAACTCATGTAAAAAATGAATTTGGACCTCTGTCTACCACCATGCACAAAAATCAGATCAAAGTGGATTAAAGATCTCAATATCAGACCCTTATCTTTAAATGCGTCAAAGAAAATATAGGAAAAACCCTCTACAACATTGAAGCTAAAGGCATCTTCAAGGTGAAACACCACTAACAAAGCAACTGGAAGCAAAGATAAAGATTGGCACTACATAAAACTAAAAAGCTTCTGCTCCTCAAAAGAAACAGTGACCAAGATACAAAGACAGTCCACAGAATGGGAAAGAATATTCACCCAATACCCATCTGATAGGGGTTAATATCCGGTTATATCAGGCACTGGTAGAACTTTACAAAGAAACTGCCAACCCCATCAAAAAATGTGGAGAAGAGGACAAACAGAAATTTCTACAAGGAAGAAATTTGAATGGTCAAAAGCTATGAAAAAATACTCAGCATCAGTAATCATCAGAGATATTCAAATCAAAACAACAATGAGATATCATCTCACATCACAGAGACTGGCACACCAAAAGTGCAAGAACAACAAGTGCTGGTGGATGTGGGGAGAAGGGGACTCTCATCCATTGTTGGTGGAACTGTAACTGATAGCCTTTTGGGAAAACAGTATGGTATTCCTCCAAGGACTAGTTGAGCTCCCATTTGACTCGTCCACCCTGGGGATATACCCTGGGAGCCACACACAGCGGAAACACCATGAACTTTTTCATAGCGCACTATTCTAGGAGCCTTGACTGGATAAAGAAACTTTGGTACATCTACACAATGGAATGCTATGCAGCTGTTAAAAAAAGTCATAATTTGCCTATAAATGGAAGGACATGGAGAGGATCATGATGAGTGCAATTAGCCAGAAGAAAAAATACAGTTATAGAATGACTACATTTATTTGCATGATATAAATAAACACACATATTTATTTATATATGTATATATGTATATATATATATACACATATATGTATATATACATATATGTGTGTATATATACATATATACACATATATATGTATACATATATGTATATATACATATATATATGTATACATATATATATATGTGTGTGTGTGTGTGTATTATGATACAAATATCCAAGGTCAGGCAAAACAGGGATCAGGAGGTCTTGTCGAAGGTGGAAATTACCACAAATGTGTGTGAGTCAGAGGTTAGGTTAGACAGAAAAGGGAAGTGTGCTATTGTCAAAAGTGATAATACCAGCCTAGAAATGAGCATTGAATATAAGCAAAAACATACACATGATAACCTCTAAATATATGTATTAGAATCCACAATGTGTAAGGGAAGGAAGAGAGAATGAGAGAGATAATGAGAAAGAGAGAAAAGAGATAAAGAACCTGCCATAGAGGTAGGCTAGGGAGGTAGGTGGGAATCAGGGACATTGGTGTTGGGAAATGGGCACTGGTAGAGGAATGGGTGCTGGAACACTGTGTGATGGAAACCCAAACATGAACATCTTTGAAACTGTATATCTCACGGTGGTATAAAAATACTTTTAAAAAAGTTCTGAATTACAACATAAAGAAATTTTTAAAAAATAAATGAATAAATAAAACAGTCTTTCACAGGACCGCCTGCTGCCTCTCTGTGCCAAGAGATTTGGATCTGTGCAGGCAGATCCAAAACTCTGCCGTTTTGGAAGCAGACAGAGATCACTGACATATTCAGATGATATCTCTCTTTGTTTTGAATAAGTTTTAGTGCATTTTTGGTAAAACTAAGAGAGATTTTATTGATTATTGACTTCTGGGAACATGACAAACTAGTTCTTAAATTGTCAGCCAGAGATATGACCAAATAATCTTAAAACCAGCCACCAGAGATTTATTTTGACCAAAGCTAGAACAAGTGACTTAGAAATCAAATTTAATTCTAAAAAATAAATGGCTGCTTCCTGACTCCTTTGTGTCATCTGAGCAATCTCATATCACCTGCTGACCCTCCAGTTTAGGACGGAGGCTTTCTGCTCCAGGAAACGCAGACCACAGTCACAGCTCTATGGCCCTGAGGGATGCCCTGGGAAACGTGCACAAGCTTTCTGGCACATTTTTCCTGTAAACAAAAGCAGAAATACCCAAGTAGACAAGGAAGTTGCAGTCCTAACCCTCAAAGGGAAAGATGTTCTGGACTGATCAGTGGTTTCATTTGCCACGGTTACCATGACGAAGTACAACATTGGGTGACTAAAATGACTAAAAAAAAAAAGTTTACACATATTTCTGAGCATAAGAATTTGAGATCAAAGTTTTAGAAGGGTTCATTTCTCCTCTCTTGTGGTCTCTCTCCATAGCTGCAGATGGCCGTTTTCTCCTGGTGTCTTTACATGGTCTGTCCTCTATGTTCTAATTGCTTCACCTATTGAGGACACTCTATTTATTGGATGGAGTTCACTCAAGTGACCCTATTTAATCTTAATTACTTCTTTAAAGACCCTGCATTCAAATACATTCAGGTTTTGAGGTTTTAGAGGTTGGTGTTTCAACATATGAATAGGGATAAAGGATGCACACACACACACACACACACACACACAACAAATTTAGTCCGTAAGAATCAGTTCTCACTTTGGTTAAACTACAATAATGTGTTCTGTAACTTAATAGTTCCTGGTGAGAGTTGGTCAAAAATAATTCCCTATATAGGAGAAAAGGATTGCCACCACTCACCAGAGGCTGTGGTCATTAGTATAAGAGGCAGAGAAGCCAGTAAGCTTCAGTGTGTTCTGGATCTCCTTTTCTCCTCAGTTCTTCACTTGCTGTTTCAACTGACCAACAGTGGCCCAAATGATCACCACTTACATTGCCGAAGCCTTTTCTCTACCCCTCCAAGATTTCAGTTTATACTTACCTTCTAATATGGCTGATAGATCATTCCCTGGATCTTTTCACTAACCTTGCCTCCCACAACTGTGTAAAAATGTCCATGGACAAAGTAAATCTCTTATCCTATCACATTCATAGTGATTCTGCTTATATTACTAAACACCAAATGAAACAAATGGTGATGAGGACGATGATGGGAAGGTTGATGATGATAATTCTGGACCCACTACCACTGAACCTTACAGGTTCTGCCTCACTCATACGTATGCATTTAAAATTCTAATTACCTAAAGCTTGAACTCATTAAAAATATCTCAAAATTCATCATCTTGCTTCCATCTCCTGATTTCAATATGTCTCATGAAAGACTTTCAGAAAAATTATCTAGAACCATGTTTACGTCATCAAGTGATGGTCAAGTCCCCCCAAAACAGCTGAGTAGCAGACCTAGAAAACAACAGTTTCATATTATAGCAAAAGAATGGAGCATTCCCAGAGAGCTCTGCAGGGAGTCAAAACAAACTGGGTGCAAAGCATGAGAATCATTAGGAATGTGGATTACAATGCCATTAGATAATTGTAAGAAAAATAATGGAGTATAAAATTGGGCAAATGTTTAAATTTTAAGACCTTGAAAAAAGTATACAAGGAAAAAGATACTTCAAGTTGTACTCCTATACTCAGACTATTTAGGCATAACAATATAATTATACATGTCATGTGGGGTTTTTTTTTTTTTTTTGGGTCACACCCGGGATGTTCAGGGGTTACTCCTGGCTCTGCACTCAGGAATTACTCCTGGCACTGCTCAGGGGACCATATGGGATGCCAGGGATCGAACCCAGGTCGACTACAGGCAAGGCAAATGCCCTACCCGCTGTGCTATCACTCCGGCCCCCATGTCATGTATTTTTTTTTATGAAAAAAAGCACAGAAGGAAAAATAAGAAAGACTATGACTCCTGCCTACCATGTATGGCAGTCAGGAGTCATACCCATGTGTATTGAAGGGTTTGTGAAGACAACTCATTTACAAATCAGATGGTGCATGGAGAGCTAACAAAGATAGTGCCATAACTAAGGAGACATTTAGCACCAGGAGAAATTTGCTGCCAGAACACATTTAAATAAAGTGGAACTGCATCTTAGAAAGGAAATCAGATAACAAAGAAGAAATAAAAATATTTGAGAGACAAAAGGATTGATTCATATACCAGAAGGTTGCTCTGGATTTTTCTGGGAGAAGGGAACATAGCATCCATTGTATCAGAAGGGAAGACGTCAGAACGACTGGAATCCAAAGGCTCTGAGTATCCAGGTAGAGAAGATCCTTTGTTTCCTTTCTCCTGATGCCCTACTTCATATCCTTAGTCAGAAATCTCAGAGCATTCTCCATACAGCTTTCCTCTCCCTACCTGGAACAACCCAATTCTGAGACATTTCAAGGAGTCAGAGGAGAGTGGAGAAAAATGTGTCTAGGAGAAGGAGGTAACCCAAGACAGATGATTAAACTTGTTGGAATCACATAGCTAATTAATGGCACAGCCAGGACTCAAATCAAACTGGCTCCTAGCCTAGTACTCTTTCACTACCAAATTACCATGTAATATTGAACAGATGGGAGCGATTAAGGTTTAGGGCCATTACAAAGACTAACACAACCTCAGCTACGTGAAATGAGGAACCAAGCAGAAATACAGCAGAGATATTTAAACCTCACTTTGCAGAAAGGGGTCATTTTACCCACTGTGAGTCCATGATTAGATTAGGGGGGAATTGAAGTGAACTGTAAACTTTTAAAAGTTACTGCCTCCAGCATTCTCTGATAAGCCAGGCTGGGAGAAATTCTGGCTGCATTAGGCAGAACCTTGGGGAGAAGAGGGAAAGAAGTGTCAGACAATAATATTTATCAACTGGAACCCAAACTGACTCTTAAGGTGGCACATATCTTTCAGAAATATTTCCTTTATTCATAAGTTTTTATTAAATATGATGAAAAGTTTGTTGTTTTTAATAAGAAGTGCTATAAAAGAACAAGTATTTTTACACCTCAATATTATTTTTATTTTTATTTTTAAGTATTTTATTATACCACTGTGAGATATACAATTACAAAGATATACAATTAAAAAGTTCATATTTGGGTTTTGGTCATACAGTGTTCCAGCATCCATCCCTCCACCAGTGCCCATCTCCCACCACCAACTCCCCAGTTCCCTCCCCTCTCCCCAGCCCGCCTCCATGGCAGGTTCTTTATTTCTTTCCCTTTCTCTCTCTTTCTCTTTTCCTTCCCTTCCAGAAACAAAACATACATTAAAGGGTTGTCATGTGTATCTTTTTGCCTGTATTTAATGCTCAGTTCTAGGTTGGTATTAGTACCCTCGACATTGTTAGCACACTGTTCCATTTTCTGTCTTACCTAGCCTCTGACTCCCACACGTTTGTGATAAATTCCACCTTTGACAAGACCTCCTGATACAAGGGGGAGAGTCACACCTGGCGATGCTCAAGGGTTAATCCTCACTCTTGCACTCCTGGTGGTGCTTGATGGACCATGTGGGATGCCAGGGATCTAACCCAGGTGAGTCACATACAAAGCAAACTCCGTCCTTCCCTCCTCCCTCCCCTCCATGTCGTACTATCGCTCTGGCACCACTTCTATGTTCTTGAGGCCCATGCTGTTGTTGTTTCAATTAGAAGAGGCCTTTCTCCAAGAAGCTGTGTCCTGGACTTCCTTTATGCTGGTGATATGACTCTTGTTCCATCTTCAACACTCTTTGATTTTTCTGTATTCCAACCTCTAACCTGTCTTGAAATGTAGTACTTTTTTTTGATTAACATTTGGTTATCGATTCTGCAATCATTTTCCCCTGTAATGGATGTTGAATTATGAATTTTGTATTGAACAGATAGTTTGGCTTTATAATTATGTAAGTTTATGCTCACTCAGACAAGTTTCCCTCAGAATATGCTAATTATATGTCCTTCTGATTTGATACTCATCGTCATTAACAGACAGTTCTATGTCTTCAACCAGTGTTTACTCTTCCCCTAAGTTGAACCCAAGAGCTCTGAATGCCTCCTAAATAGAATTCTTTTCTCACTATACCTAGAACAGTGTAAGGGAAACTTGTAAAATACCTATTAGTTGCCACACTACCCCAGGAACCAGAGAGAAAATATCTCCATTTCTAATATCCATTTCTTTTCTTTTTTAATTTTTTATTATACCACCATACAATATACAATTACAAAAAAAGTTCATGGTTGTATCTCAGTCATACATTGTTCCAGCACCTGCCCCTCCACCAGTGCCCTATTTCCACCACCAATGGCCCCAAATTCCCTCCCCCTCCTTCAGCCTATAGCAGGCACTTTTCTTTTTCTTCTTCTTCTTCTCTCTCTCTCTCTGTCTCTTTCTCTCTCTCTTTCTCTCTCTCTCTCTCTCTCTTCACCATATTCTCTTACACATTGTGGCTTGCCCTACAAACATTTAGGAATTGTCATGTAAATCCCTTTGTGTACATTCAACACTCAGTTCTAGTCTGGCATTAACATTTCCCACAATTAGTAGAACACTGGTATATGTTTACATCCCATTAATGAATGCAGTCATTCTATATCTGTCCTTTTCCTTCTGAATAATTTCACTCAGCATGATAATCTCCATGACCATCCATTTGGAGGTAAATTTTGACTTCATCTTTTCTGATAACGGCATAGTACTCCATTGTGTAGATGTATCAAAGTATCCATTTCTTTTCGATTCTCACTTGATCACTTGATCACTTGATATTCCCGTTATTCGTTGATTTGCTCGAGCAGGAGCCAGTAATATTTCCATTTGACCATATCACGTGCCAGTGTAGCCCAATGGCATCTGGTTGCTTCAGGAATACGAAGAGCCTCAGACTGTTCATTCAGGGTCTTGACGAAGAAGTCTGACCATTTTGTAGGTGGGCGGCCATGTGATCTTTTGATATCCCGTGGGATCCAGTCGGTAACGGCTCTAGTCCAGCAGTCATCTCCAAATCGCATTACACGTCCAGCCCATCTGATTTTCGATGCCTTGGCAAACGAGACAGCGCCCCTAACTCTGGAACAGCGAAGGAGGTCGGAGCTCTGGATTCCTTCTCTCACTTGAGTGAGGCGTGATATTCCAAGCATGGCTCTTTCGATTCCTCTCTTGGGAGACCGAATAGCATTCTCATCCTGCTTTCGTAGGGCCCAGGTCTCTGAGGCGTATGTTAATGCAGGGAGAATGGTGGAGTTGAAGAGATGTGCCTGGAGCTGGAGGTTCTTTGTCTTTTTAGCTATTTCTTCGATGCCTTTGAAGGCATTCCATGCTGCTCTTTTCCTCCTGCGCAGCTCAGGTTTTAGGTCGTTCATCACGTTGACTTCTCAACCTAGGTTTCGATTGTCACTCTTTGTAAATCTTTCTGATCTTACCTCAGCCGTCACTTGGATATTGGGGTAGCTCTCTTGCCTCACAGATAGGTTCTGAAGCACCAGGGACAAAGAAAACAATGTCATCTTGTAGAGTCACATCCCTCACATCCCCTATCCACCTCACCTGGATCTAGTCAAAGGAATAAATGCAGAGTCTTCAATGATTGTCCTAAGAAAAATTCTACTCTTCCTTTCTCTGCTAAATCAATATCCTGTGTATTTTATTTGATGCACTTATTACGGTGAACTGAGTTTCAATTTTCTTATTATGTCTCCTCCACTATGGTATAAACCTCCAAAGGGCAGGCACTAGTCCTATCCTGTTCCTTAGTGAGTCCTTGAGAGTTGGATATTATACATGTTTCAGAGTAAGTGTTAAATAAAGATCAATTGATAGGGATAGATGGGTTGGTACATGATTGGATGGAATCATGATCAAATCATGATCAAAGGGTTAGAAGACATGCTTTGCATGCAGGAATATTCAGCTCGATCCTGGCACCTCCTGGCACTGCCCTGAAGCCACTCAGCAACATACTAAGAGTATCCCTGAGGATGCTAACTCAGGTATGGCCCTCAAACCAAAAACATTGAATGAATGTATTGATGTCACATCCGCACTATAACTACAGCTCAATGTGCTCCCCCTTTCTAAAGTTGTTTGCAAATTTTCTTAAAGTTTTCTCTTTACCATCAGTTCCAATTTTCTCCTACCTTTCTCTCTTAAATCTAATCTCATCAAACCTTTGTCTCCATTATTTCACTGAAACTTTTCTTATCACCAGTAAGCTCCAAGTTGTTCTTTTCAGTTCTGTTAATTCAACACATAACTTTGTCACTGTTCCTCCTCCTGGGAACGCTTTCTTTACTGGGCTTCCAAGATCTCACCCGGCCATGACTTCCTTTCTCTAATCTGGTTGTGAGTTCTTTCCCATCTCATCAGCTAGACCTGTCTAGGTGGAGTGCCCAGGACTCATCCTTTGTCCTAATTTTCTTGTGTAGCACTCATTTCCTAGATGAGACCATCCGGCCTTAAGATTTAATGATCATTTATAGAATGAGACATTTAAATCTCCAGACAGGGTACCTTTCCTGAACTCCAGATCAACAGGCCCAACTGCCTAATTGATACCTGTCTTCAGATGTCTAAAACTCCAGTTTCCCCTTCTCAAATATGCTGGTGTCATTGAATATACACAAAGAGACTGAAGTGATAAACTCTAAATATCTGCAGGGCTAGCCACAATGTGTAAAAGAAGAGGGAGAGAGATGCGGAGAGAGAGACAGAGAGAGAAAGAGAGGAAACTGGGGTACCTGCTATTGAGACAGCCTGGGGTGGGCGGGAGGGGTGGGGTACAAAAAAACATGCTGGTGTCTTTATTATTCTCATCTATAAGAACAGATTTGGGCTGAAAAGAGAGATCATATAGGGGTTAAGGCACTGGCTTTGTATGCAGTTAGATCCTGTAACTGCAGACAGTTGCTTTAGTACTACAGTAGTGACCCCTGAGCACAGTCAGTATCCCTGAGTACTGCTGGCTATGGTTCAATACCCCTGCCCCCTAAATAAAGTAACTTTATACTTTCAGTTGCTCAGACTAAAAAAAGGCCTCCCCACCACCTTTCACTGACATTTTTACCCCAAACCACTATAGAACCCCTCAAATTCTTTAAAAAAAAATATATATATATGTGTGTATAAATTAAAAAAAATCAAAATCATTTTTACTACCTCCTTCATGACTATGCCAGTTCATCTCTCATCAGAATTTGATGAAGAATCTCTGGTAAATGCTTCTATTTCTGCCCTCTTCCACACACAGTTGTTCCATATAACATGGAGAAGAGAGTGGGGTCCTTTTTGAAAGAAAGTCAGTCGCTCCCTGCTCAGAAACCTGTAGCCTCATATTCCACCTAGGGAAAAAAATCTTGCTTTCTAACTATAACCTGCTAAACCCCATTATCTCTTTACTTCTTTATTAAAAATCTTATTCACATCACTCCTTGCTGCAGTCACTGTAGTCTTCCTGCTGGCCCTCTGCCATGCCATCCATGCTCCCACAACCTTGGCACATACTATGCCAACCCCCACCCCATGCCCGACAAGACATCGTGCCCTGTCTCCTTCAGTGACCCTATCCATGTCAGCCAAGTGAGTCTCCGCTGAACACTTATTTTAAATCCCAACCGTCTCTTCTTTTACTACTTGTCATTCATTCCCTCTTCTCTGGTTGGGTGGGGTTTTTTTCCTCCACAGCAACATCTATTTATATTAGTTGTGGCTATATTGTCCACTTTCCCACTTCCTAACCACAGTTTTCTGACCCGAAGGAGTAATTTCAATGAAGGATATTAGACCATAGCACTAGACAGTGCACTGGTGAGATATTTCCTCGTGGCTGGGGCTTTGAGAGTACCGCTCATACTAACTCTATATAAAAATTCTCTACAGCTGACAGTAGGGCACATGCTCTAGATAAGTCTCTCACATAATGTGATTGTTCACTACATTTAATGATAATGGATAATGTTGTGAGAGTGTGTGTCTGTGTGCTGAGAAGGTATCTGGGCCACACCGGGTGGTTCTCAGGGCTTATTCCTGAATCTGCTTAGGCATCACTATGGTGCTCGGGGTTGTACTAGTCTCAGGTATATGCAAGCCAAATGCCTTCACTCCTGTGCTATCTTTTTAACCCATTTAAAAAAATGAATATCAGAGTTTTGTTGTTTGAGAATTTTACCAGACCATGTTGAGAGTGTTGTATTCACATTTGCGATTTATTTTTCAGAAGAAATATGGTTCACAGAAAATCAAGATGGTAAAATTTTTTACTATGGTATCTGAATAAGAGTTAAAAGAACAAAAGTTCTCAGTGATTCCGTTGCATTCAAAGACAAAGGGGAAAAAAGTGTGTACAACCTAGGTCATCGGTTTCTCCTTTGTCCCTGGCAGATCTAAAATATCAGCCTAGATTCTATTCGGACCTCATTTGCCTGACTAGAAGTATGACCTCAAACCTATCTACTGAGTTAACAATTGAGATGAAATTTAACTGTGAATTCTGGCTGTGAAGGAGAGAGTATTTGTCTTTGTAAAATATTTAAAGTTGTAGTATATGAAAAATACATATTTAAACCAATCCTCTATACTTCCCCTGGTAAAAGTAGAAATTATTTTTAAATAAATAAATAAATAAAATGTCAGAATGTATCACATTTAGATAGTAATAATGGTTTAAAAGTAAAATCTTAGAAGGTAAGGAGCTGGGGTGATCCCCTGTCAAGACAAGTGAGGAAAATGCCTCAATAAGTGGGAAACTGGGCTGAATAAGTTCTAACGTTTACCCAATCCCTAACTTTTAGGACTCTTCTTGCTAAACTCTGCTAAGCAGGGTCAGGAGAGGTAGCCTGGTAAAGAGATTTGTCAAGCAAAACCTTTGTCTTGCAGTTAATTCAGCAAGAAAAAAATAATAAAAAATGAGAAAGGGGAAAAGAGAATGAACTAAGCACAAAGAGATAAAGTATTGCTAAATGATAATAATGACAGTAATAGCAAAGCGAATATTTGTAAAAGCTTTTGGAATCTCATCAGCTTCCATTTATCTTAGTTCTCACCTATTCCCCTATACTTTAACCCCATCTTTTTTTGTCAAAGCCAATTAACTTTCTTAAAAGTAGTTGATGCCAGAAGCTTCACTTACTGTGTTCCAAGAATTGGAAATTCCTTCCTTAATCACATAGTAGGAACCCTGTCGCCACAGTGAAGAGCAGGCTAGAGACAATTACTATATTTAAGTCATGTTTTGCAGGTTATCATGCCCACATCTGCAAGCTATTCTCTTTGTGAAGTATTTGGGTTTATTTGCCACAGAAAACTCTTGGGAATGTGCCAGCAACTGTATGCAGACCTCTAGCTTAGCCTGCTCTGTGGCCTCAGAAGCTAGAAACAGTTCTCAGTGATACCACGCCCTGCTGCTTGGAGCCAGGCTCTTCTTATCAATACCTGAAATCTATCCTTGGTGTGGGATGAAAGGGAGATGAGGGCAAGAGCTGTGAAAGGAAAGAGCCTGGGCCAGAGATCAGGTCAGTCTGATGCTACCTTCAAATCATCTCCCTGACAAGTCTTAGGGAAGAAAATGAAAGGGCATAACTTTTTTTTCCCAGATGGGTTTTTTCCACCAGAAATCAAAGACTATGCCTTCAGCAAATATCTTTTTTGGTCTCTGGCTTCCTCAACCAAGAAATGGGTAGAAGTGTATCATCTTAGGCTCTAAGAGACTGGAAAGTTTACAGATAATCACAGATGTGAAAGTGCTTTGAAAAGAGTTTCAGGTATGTATTAGCCATATGTCCCAATCTTTTGAGTCTGTGTTGGTAAATACCTATAAGGTTTCATCTTCTAAGTGGGAGCTCAGAGCACTTTATGTTAACTCACAGACAAGATGAAATCAAGGTCTTATACAAGAGTTTTGGTTGAGTCCATCATTTGTAGAGTTTATCTTTGGCTTTATCCAAAGCAGACAATTGTGGAATCCGGCTCTTGATCTCTTAATTGTCATCCTAAAACCAAGGGTCGATCATCATTTGAAGGAGTATCTGTGATGTGACAAAAATGCTCTTTAAAATATCACACGTAGAGAGCCAGAGCCCTCTGTACAGTGGGGAGGGCATTTGCCTTGCCAACGGGGTTTAATCCCCAGCATCCCATATGGTCCCCTGAGCACCACCAGGAGTAATTCCTGAGTGCAGAGCCAAGAGAAGCCCCTGAACATCGCCAAAATAAACAAACAAAAAAATCACACTTTTGACTGATGATCAAAAAGACAAACTAACTTTAAATCCCCCCTGCCCTGCCTCTAATCTCATATCATGACCCCATCCTTGCCCCCCACCCCATAGGCTAGATTTAGTAGATTCATGCATATGGTGCTGATATTATCACACACACACACGTTTATGAGTTGTATAGACAACTCCCATTTCTTATAGACTGTCTTATAGACTTTCTGTTTTTTCTTTAATTCTTTATTCTTTGTGTATGTCTGTGTAGCAGGGGTGGGTGGGTGTGCAGGTACAGGGGGTTGTCTGGGAACTCTACACAGCTTTTTTCAAGGGCTACTCAAAAATCTGTGCTTGGGGTCACTTCCAACAATACTTGAGGGACTATGTGGTGTCAAGGATTAAACGTGGGTCTCCTGCATGCAATGCAAAGCATGCCCTTAGCCCTCTAGAATATCTTTCCTGCCCCATGGACTTTTAAAAAATATGTCTTTCAAGGTAGTCCACTCTAACCACTTCTAGTCAATATAGTGCTGGAAGTACTTGCCATAGAAATCAGGGAAGAAAAAAAACATTAAGGGCATCCAGATAGGAAAGGAAGAAGCCAAGCTGTCACTATCTGCAGATGACATGACATTATACCTAGAAAATCCTAAACCCTCTACCAAGAAGCTTCTAGAAATAATACATTGCTATAGTAGAGTGGCAGGGTACAAAATCAATACACAAAAGTCAATGGCTTTCCTATATGCAAATAATGAAAGAGAAGAAAGGTATATTAAAGAAAGCGGTCCCATTCACAGTTGCACCACAGAAAATCAAATACCTAGGAATCATTTTGACAAAGAGCATAAAGGATCTCTACAAAGAAAACTACAATTTTTTAAAAAAATTTTAAAATAAAAAGAAAGAAACAAAAAGAGGACCCGAGAAAATGGAGACACATTCCCTGCTCATGGGATTGGGAGAATTAACATTATCAAAATGGCAATACTCCTTAGAGCTTTATACAGATTAATGGGATATAAATATATACCAGTGTTCTACCAAGTGTGGGAAATGATAATACCAGACTAGAACTCACCATTGAATATACACAAAGAGACTTACGTGATAAACCCTAAATGTCTGTAGGGAAAGTCACAATGTGTAAAAGAAGAGAGACAGAGACAGAGAGAGGGAGAAAGAGAGGAAAAGAAAAGGTGCCTGCTATAGAGGCAGGCTGGGGGGGTGAGTGAGGGAATGTGGGGACATTGGTGGTGGGAATGAGGCACTGGTGGAAGGAGTGGGTGCTGGAACACTGTATGACTGAGAACCAACTATGAACACTTTTTTAATTGTATATCTCAACTTCCGACCCGAGTCCACCATCCCGAGGGAGCCTCGGAGGAGCCCAGAGAAACCCCCCACACCTTGCTGGCAGCGATTTTCACAATCCACACTCTGCAGCAGGTAAGATCTCCACCCCCAGCAGACTAATCCAGTCTCCAGCCCGCAGATTAATCCAGTCTCCAGCCTGGCTTGTCAGAAACCCAGCCTACAAGAACCCACCACGCAGAGGCGTGCCCTTCAGAGGAGAGTATTTCAAGCGCAGGAATGCTTGAGCCTAAGATACAGGTACACCCGGCAGAGCAGAAGCCAGCGATTTACCTCCAAATTACAGTAAATATTCTACCCACCCCTCTGAGAGAACCCCACAAAGTAATGAGAATATAGCGCCCGCATGGCAGAGCCTGGCAAGCTGTCCGATGTGTGTTTGATATGCCAAATCCAGTAACAGAAATGTTTATTTTCCGGACCCGAAAGAGCCCTTAATATGGCAGCAGTAAGAAAGGTGAACAAGCAGTGCCTGATAAAATTTCATGGCCATCCTAGGCTGCCAAAATGAAGAAGGACTAAAATAACTGTCTGTACTTTCAATGCCGCTACGCTGGCATCAGAAGCATTTATTGAGGATCTGATGGTGCAAGTGCAAAAGATCAAGTACAACATCATTGGTCTGACTGAGACGAGGAGGCATCCAGTCGCATCATGCTGTATTTGACACCGGAGAAGAATTGTTCCTTGGAACATGCGGCCGAAAGAGGCATCGGTGGCGTTGGTGTCCTTGTCAACATGAACATGGCCATCAACATTGATTCATTTGAATGCCTAACAAACAGAATAGGACGATTACACTTGAAGAGATGTGGCCCACTGCCAGCAATTTCTATCTTCATTGTCTATGCACCAACATCTACATACAAAGAAGATGAAATTGAGAAACTCTACATGGAATTGGAGGAGTTCTACAAAAAAGATCACACCTTCTACAAGATCATGGTCGGTGATTTTAATGCCAAGATAGGGACCAAGAAGATCGGCTGAAGAACTCCACATCGGGACCCATGGCCTAGAATGGAACGAACAGGGTGAGAGACTATCTGAGTTCATCATGTCCACCAAGACCATGAATGGGAACTCACAGTTCCAGAAAGCTGAAGTGAAAGCGTTGGACATGGGAATCTCCTGGTGGACAGTTCCACAATGAAATTGACCACATCATCTTCAATCGATGGTTTTGTCTGACCGATGCTGCTGTCGTCCCCAAATTCCAAACAGGATCGGACCACCGTCTCCTTCTTGCAAAAAATCTACTTCCCCGCAACAGGAAGAAAAGGCTGCAAAGTTTAAGAAGAGAACTCCCAGAACGACCACCAACTGGGAACTCTTTGGCACCATTGCAGCAACATGGGAAGATACCATCATTGATGACATCAATGAAGAATACAACCGACTGGTTCAGGACCTCCATGATTGTGCGAAGAATGCTGAGAGAGAGAAAGACACAAAAGGAGCGCCTGTCTTCAGAAACTCCCGAGCTCATTCGCCAACATGGCAAGGAGCGAGCCTCAGGAGACCAAATGCTAACGTCCAAGATTGCTAAAAGGTGCAGAGAAGTGATAAAAGAAGACCTCAAAGACAGAAGAGCAGAAATACTGGAAGATGCAGCAGAAGCCGGGAAAAGCATTCGCACTGCCTGCCTGTCCTTTGCCAACTATAAGACCAAGATGACTGCCCTCCGACGCCCTGATGGATCTATCACATCTTCCAGAAAGACAATGGAGAAGATTATCCAGGAATTCTACTCAAATCTCTTTGATAGCCACATCCACCTGCCCACATACCAAATTCCACAGGATGGATATGTCATTCCCAATGTTCTCCCTTCTGAAATCCAACATGCCATCTCATCGGTAAAGAAGGGAACAGCACCAGGCCCAGACAAAGTCAGACCCGAACACCTGAAGAATCTGCCGTCGGTACTCATCAATACACTAGCTCGGCTCTTCACACGCTACCTGTCTGAATGCAAGGTGCCCTCCCAATGGAAAACCAGCAGGACAGTCCTACTGTTCAAGAAGGGAGACATTCACAACATCGGCAACTATCGCCCCATCTGCCTGTTGTCTGTCATCTACAAGCTGTTTACACGAGTCATCCTGAACAGGATTAGCAGAACACTAGATGAAGGACAACCATGTGAGCAAGCAGGCTTCCTCAAAGGATTCAGCACAATCGACCATATCCACACAGTAACCAAGCTCATCGAGGTTTGTAGGGAGTACAAGATGCAGCTCTGTCTCACGTTCATTGATTTACAGAAAGTCTTTGATTCTGTGGAGACTGAAGCAGTCATCGAAGCCCTGGCCAAACAGGGTGTTCAAACCCAATACATCAAGATCCTTCGTGAGCTGTATTACGGATTCACCACCAGGATCTCACCATTCTACAAAGAAGTGATCATTAATGTGAAAAGAGGGGGTTCGACAGGGTGATACCATTTCACCAATCTCTTCAGCGCCACCCTCAAGAACATCATGCGACAATTAGAATGGGAAGGAATGGGAGTGAAGATAGATGGTCGGGCAACTACACCACCTCCGCTTCACTGATGACATTGTTCTAATAACACCAAACATTAGCCAAGCAGCACAAATGCTGGCTGACTTTGACCAAGAATGTGGAAAGATAGGTCTACAGCTGAATCTAAAGAAAACTATGTTCATGAAGAATGAACTAGTTCCAGAGGCCCCATTCACTCTCAATGGAACAAACATCTCTGAATGCAGCAGTTATATGTACCTAGGTCGAGAAATCAACATGATGAACGACCTAAAACCTGAGCTGTGCAGGAGGAAGAGAGCAGCATGGAATGCCTTCAAAGGCATTGAAGAAATAGCTAAAAGGACAAAGAACCTCCGGCTCCAGGCACATCTCTTTGACTCCACTGTTCTCCCTGCATTAACATATGCCTCAGAGACATGGGCCCTACGAAAGCAGGATGAGAATGCTATTTGGGTCTCCCAGAGAGGAATCTAAAGAGCTATGCTTGGAATATCACGCCTCACTCAAGTAAGAGAAGGAATCCAGAGTTCTGACCTCTGTCGCTATTCCAGAATCACGGATGCTGTCTCGTTTGCCAAGACATTGAAAATCAGATGGGCTGGACATGTAATGCGGTTTGGAGACAACCGCTGGACTAGAGCCATTACCGACAGGATCCCACGGGATGTCAAAAGATCACGTGACTGCCCACCTACAAGATGGTCAGACTCCTTGTAAAGACCCTGAAGGAACGGTTTGAGGCTCTTCATAATCCTGAATCAACCAGATGCCATTGGGCTACATTGGCACGTGATAGGGTCCAATGGAAATGTCACTGGCGCCCACTCAAGCAAATCAATGAATAACGGGATTCAAGTGATCAAGTGCTATCTCATGGTGGTATAATAAAAAATTTAAATAAATGTAAATAAATAAAGTTAAAAAAATGGATGAGTGTCCCCTTTTCCCCCACACCCACGCCAGCACTTGTTGTTCTTGTTCTTTTGAATATGTGCCAGTCTCTGTGGTGTAAAATGGTATCTCATTGTTGTTTTGATTTGCATCTCTCTGATGATTAGTGATGATGAGCATTTTTTCATATGTTTTTTGGCCATTGAATTTCTTCCTTGCTGAAGTTTCTGTTCATTTCTTCTCCAAATTGAACTCCCATTTGACCCAGCCATACCACTCCTGGGAATCTACTCTGGGAAACCAAAAATACGCAGCGGAAACACCATCCCTACTTTTATGTTCATAGCAGCATTATTCACAATAGCCAGAATCTGGAAGCAACCCGAGTGCCGAAAATAGATGACTGGATAAAAAGCTTTGGTACATCTACACAATGGAATACTATGCAGCTGTTAGGAAAAATGAAGTTATAAAATTTGCCTACAAATGGATGGACATGGAGAAGATTATGTTGAGCGAAATTAGCCAGAAGGAGAGAGACAGTTACAGAATGACTGCATTTATCTGCATAACATAAATATATAGGTACATATTATGATACCAATATCCAAGGTCAAGTGAAACATACATCAGGAGGTCCTGTCAAAGGTGGAAATTATCACAAACGTGTGGGAGTCAGAGGCTAGGTAAGACAGAAAATGGAACAGTGTGCTAACAATTGTGAGGGTACTAATGCCAACCTAGAACTGAGCATTAAATAGAGGCAAAAGGATACACATGACAACCCTTTAATGTATGTTCTGTAATCCATAGTCTGGAGAGGAAGGAAAAGAGAAAGATAGAGAAATGGAAAGAAATAAAGAACCTGCCATGGAGGAGGGGGCTGGGGGGGGAGGGGGGGGAACCGGGGACATTGGTGGTGGGAGATGGGCACCGGTGGCGGGATGGGTGCTGCTACACTGTATGACCAAAACCCAAATATGAACTTTTTAATTGTATATCTTTGTAATTGTAAAAATAAAAAAATTAAAAAAAAAATAAATAAAACATTTGCCTTTGTGGGAAATGAGGGTCTTTGGTGGTGGTAGTGGCACAATGGTGGTGGGATACTGGTGGTGTTGGAACACTGAATACCTGAAACAACTGTACTGTGAACAACTTTGTAAATCACAGTGTTAAATGAAGTTTTTTAAAAAGATTTGCCTTTTGCCATTCAAAAAAAAAATAAATAAAGTTAAAAAATAATGTCTTTTACATCCCCATATACTTCCATTTAACTAAATATTATGTTTCCAAGAGAAAAGGAGAGAAAATATTTAACTAACAAGTACTTAGAAATGAAGTACCAGTATGTAGATAATGGGGTAGGAGTGACAAGACAGGGCTGCACTGCTGATTAAAATAAGGTTTGTAGACACTCATTTGTTAGTGGTGTTGCTAATTACCACATACATGCTATCAAAAGTAATGACAAGTCAACTCTTGGCAGAGATTTTTCCAAGATTTTCCAATAAAGTAATTAATTACTCTAGTAGAGGATTGTATTTATACCCACAAGATAAGTATCAGGGACGTTAGGCCAGGTGTGTGATTTAGTGGTTCCGCTCATGTCTTAGGATGATCCCTAGGTTTGATCCCCAGCACCCAGGGAAATGTTAAGTACTTGAAATGTTACATTCACCACAGTCACAAAGTTCTAAGATGTGCTAAGAGGTGCTAGGAAAAAACAAACACCGGCATATGTCCTAAACATTGAGGGGCTTTATGGGGGAGGGATTAAATATTAAAAATAATTTAGTCACCCTAAGTTTATGAAGTTATTCATGTCTGCGTTTCCAGGCATACATTGTTTCAACACCGAATCCTTCAACCAATTTCCCTCCTCCCAACATTTGCCTCCACCCAACAGCCTGCCTCTACAACGGGCACTTTTTCTAATATATGCTTTTGCATTGTGGCTTACAATACTGCTAAACATTAGTTTAACCCTAACAAATTTTTTCAATTCGACTTTCTTTAGTCACTTAAACTATATATACTTCTGCCCTAGAAAATTAATATACACTCCTAATATATGTTATACTGAATGTATTATAAAACTATGCACATTATGAGCTAATATAAAATTAAATAAATTTAATTTTATTAAGTTGAATCAGACACAACCAATACAAAAATTCATTACAATTCAAAGTTATTTTAAATCTATGTATCATAGTTCCTGTTGTAAATAGTGCTAGTTTGTAGTTTGATCTTTGTAAAGTTGTGAAAAAATATTCCAAACACATAGATAGATAGATAGATAGATAGATAGATAGATAGATAGATAGATAGATAGATAGATAGATAGATAGATAGATAGATAGATAGATAGATAGATAGATAGATAGATAGATAGATAGATAGATAGATAGATAGATAGATAGATAGATAGATAGATAGATTGTTAGATAGATTGTTAGATAGATTGTTAGATAGATTGATAGATAGAGAGAGAGAAGGCATGTCCAGCTAGTGGACATTCTGGGGAATCGACCCACAGTTCAACATCTATTCACTCAACTGACAGACTGTCAGGTCTACAAGTGCCCACCTCTATGGCCTGAGGTCACTGTCTGCTTAGTTCAAGATGCTCATCTCTCTTCCCTTTACCTTCCTACAAAACTAAGTAGGAGCAACTACAGAACTTGAAATTCATGGTACTAGAGAACCATTCTAGAGGGCTATTTTACTCCAATTATTTAAAAGTTAAAGTCTATGCTTGCATTCCAAAACATGAGATAGAGAGGCAAAAACATTTTAATTAAATTCAGAAGTGACAGCAGAAAGGGGACCAAATGTTTTTATTAAAAAGCTTTGAGAGTTTGGGGAGTGGCGAAAGAGACAAGGATTGCTCAAGATACTTTCAACAGGCATGATTTGCAGACCAGAAATTTATTCATCAATTTGGTGCTGCAAGGAACAGTAAAGATGCACACGGTTTTCATCAGGCGCTCTGGCTCAAACACTGATGTGTTTTCAAATGTCATTTGTCAGAGCCCTCATAGCTGATGCTTTTATTGACAGCAGAAGGGCTTCTGAGTCATGGTCTGCAGTGGAATGCCGTGTACAAACTATGGTGACCAAATTGGACCAAAAATCAGAAAGCTCTGAAACAAGTGCATTGGTTGTTTGGGGGAGTCTACCCTTGGTTAACAAATATATGAATTTGGAATCACATGGCCTTTATTTCTTCAAGTTCACTCAAGTCCAGTTCACTTTTTTTAATGATCCTCTACAGGTTCCATTGAGCAGCATCTAGAGCCCATTGAAGGGGGTAATAAAGCTGTTTTCTAAAGTCCTCTTTTATATCTCTCAATAATTCTCTTCTATATCTCTCATTTATTCTCTTCTATATGTCTCATTCATTCTCATTTATATCTCCCACTTATTCTGTTAAGACGCATTTTTCTAAGCCTAATTAGTGGGGTTGATTGAAGTCAATCATATTTGTATTCTTCAGATGATTGCATGGGAAAGATATAGATATATTAATCTCCAAATGAAATTACATATAATACCTGTTAAAAAATATAAAAGGGTCTATAAATAAGAAAACAAAATGGCATGTTGGTTATACCATGTTCTAAGAGATGTTTGGTGGGTGTTCTATTGTGGTTTTGGGAAGAAAAAAGGCAATAAAAGGAGACAGCATTTCTGAATCTGAGCAGCTTAAAGTTGCAATTATTATTGGTGGGGGATATTAGGCCATGGCAGAGAGGTGTTCAGGGGGCCTGACTCTCTCCTCAGTGGTGAATCCTGGATATGCTCAAAGATTCTATGCAATGCAGGGAATTAGCAGGAGTCAGTGTGTGCAAAGCAAGTGCTTAACTCTATTCTATCTCCTTAGCCCAGTTCATGAAATGAACACTATTCTCAGAAAATGCCAAAGCTTGTTACTATATAAAGTTTCACTGTATCAGTGTATCACTGTCTTCCCGTTCATCGTCGATTTGCTCGAGCAGGCACCAGTAACATCTCTATATGACCTGTCTCATGCAAGTAGAGCCCAAAGGTACCTGCTTGCTCCAGGAACATAAAGAGCCTCAACCCATACCATCAGGTCATGGGAATGAGGTCTATAATTGTTACTGGTATCTGGCATATCAAATACGACACGGGTAGCTTGCCAGGCTCTGCCATGCAGGTAGCATACTCTTGTAGTCATCTCAAAATCCAGCATTTATTGATGAACCACACAGCCATGCCCGAGCTGGGCTGTGATAGGCTTGTCTGCTGGGTGGAGTTCTGATGAGGGGGAAGTCCGGATGTGGTAAATGGAGGTCCTCATGGAGTGAGGGGTCGTCTGGCTTGTTGTGAGGCTCTGCTGGGGTGACGGGCCAGGGCTAGAACCTGCCATCCCTCCCGAGCACCTCATGAGCGGCTGGGCACAGGGAGAGCCAGTAGCAGCTCTGCCCCATGTCTGTCTGAGAGACAGACATGTAAAGTTTTATTTGCATAAAAAGAGCCTTCACAAAGGAATCAATTTACAGAAGAGTTGTTATGACTGTAAATTGATTTTTCTAAATCACTCATCTATTTTTTAAACAATTTAATAAAACTATACCATTAATAGAGTTTAAAATTTCATGATGCATTTATGTATAAAAATGCAGTTTTGCCACATAATTTCATGTTCACAATAAGTGCTTTAAAAAATCTACATTTTTTCCTAATGACATTAAATTTTTCTAAGAGTTTAAAGTAATCAATGTCATAAAATAAAATTAGATTAAGACATGTTGCTTTTTTTTAACCCAAGCATTTTTGTAGAACTACCTAGACCTGGACTTCGGATCCAGAAAATTCCTTTCCAGTTTTATAGAATTATAATTGACATGAGGAATTACATATATTTAAGTATAATGACTTTCTATATTGTGAAATTGTTTCCATAATGATGAGATCTATCATCTCATATAGAACCACCCCAAAATTCTGTTGATAAAATGCACTGAGAAAACTCTAGAACCACTCACACAGATAAATAAAGCTGGACCATTATGTCACATCATTCACAAAAGTTAATTTAGAAGGACATGTCTCACCAGAGTCTGGTAGCTTTCCAAAATGAATTAAAAACCTTAATATCAGATCATATTTTGTAGAATACATTGAGGAAAACAGGTAGAACTCTCCAAGATATTGATCTCAAATATGTTATTGAACATTTGAATGGAAAAAAGTGAATCAACTTCACTGTTAAAAATAACAAGTCAAAAATAAGCAATCGAACTGTATTGAACTAAAATATTTTTTACACAGGGGAAGAAACTAAAATAAAGGATACCCTACTGGATGGGCCAAATATTTGTACACCATACATTTAATAAAAGGCTACTATCCAAGATATTTAAAACATTCACAAATTTCAAGGGGCAAAAGCTTTAAAAAGAGAGAGAGGAGGGGAACCAGAGTGATAGTACAGTGGGTAGGGCATTTGCCTTGCATGCGGCAGACCCGGGTTAGATCTAACCCAGGTTAAACCCCATATGGTCTCCTGAGCACCACCAGGAGTAGTTCCTGAGTGCAGATCCAGGAGTAACCCCTGAGCATGGCTGGGTGTAACCAAAAATAAAAAAGATACAGAGAGGGAGATAAGTAGACACTTCCTTGAAGAAGATATCTGCATATCCAATAGTTATAGGAAAATATTTTCATTGTCACTAATTATCAGGAAGGTAAAAATTGTGAAATGATGCCTTCATGGGTGAGAAAGGCCTATACCATAAAGTCCAGAACAAACAGTGTTGTCAGGGATGTGAAGAGCAAAAGGAACCCTCATTCACATAGTGCCTGCTACAACCACTTCAGAAAATAACACGTAGATTTTTCTAGAGTTAAAAATAGAACTTCTGTGAGCCCAAGTAGTCCCAGTTTTTGGCATCTATAAAAAAACACTATTTCAAAAAGATAGATGCACACCTAAGTTCATTGCACCACTATTTACAGTAGCCGAAATATGGAAACAACCTGTGTAGAATAAGTAGAACACTACTCGATTTTAAGATAGACTCTTGCTTTTTGCTACAACTTAGATGGAACTATAAAGGGTCATGTTATGCTAAATTAACCAAAGAGAGATATAAAATGCCAGTTGATCTCACTCATAGGTAGTATATAAAGAAGCAAAGCAAAAGAACAATTAGTATCTAATGACAAAATCCCTTAGACTTTGGCTACAGAACTAAGGTTACCAAATGGGAATGAGAAAAGAGGGGCAGTGGAGAGTATGAAAAGAAAACTAGAAGTAACATCTGGACAGTGGTATAGAGGGTTCTTTACACCCTGGTTGCAGTGGAGGTGCAATAATGTTATCCATGACAATCTTGATCATAAAAACTGTTGTAACCACATTGCCTCAACTACAAAAAAAATTTGTGTTTATTTTGTCATGAAAATTTTTTAGGGTATAAATATTATGTAACATCTTCTGGTTGGTGGAAGTTTGGGCTATGCCCAGTAATGCTCAGGTTCTACAACATGGCTTTGTGCTCAGGGATCATTTCTGGCAGTGCTCACATGACTCTATACAGTACTGGACATCAAAGTGGGTTCAGCAGAGTGGAAGGCAAAGCCCTACCTCCTGTTTTATCTCGCCAACAACTTTTTTGACCTAGAAATGATAATATTCCAATCACAGTATCTCCATCCTGGTTATTATTTGAAAAATTGAAATTTACTGCATGTATGTTTTCAGAACCCAAAAAATATGCTTAAGACTAAAATGTACCCATCATTTTCATGAAGTTGAAAACTGCCTTCAAGGGACATAAACTTAGTCAGACTTCATGTGTTCCACACTCTAGGACATAGAAATAAATAAAACAATGATCCAGAAGCACAGATCAAGCCTTTTTTTAGGAACATTAGGAAAGTTAAGATATTAGGAAAACAATATGGACATTCCTCCAAAAACTAGAAATTGAACTTCCATTTGACCCAGCAGAACCACTCCTGGGAATATGCCCTGGGAGCCCAAAAACACACAGCAGAAATACCATCTGCACTTCTATGTTCATTGCAGCACTATTCACAATAGCCAGAATCTGGGAACAACCTGAGTGCCTGACAACAAACGACTGGATAAAAAATTATGGTACAGCTACACAATGGAATACTATACAGTGGTTAGGAAAAACAAAGTTATGAAATTTTCCTATAAAGGGTTGCACATGAGAGTATTATGCTGAGTGAAGTTAATCAGAAGGATAAGGACAAATATAGATTGACTGCATTCATTTGCAGGATATAAAAATATAGTATGAGACTAATATCCAATGCCAGGCAAAACAGGTATCAAGAGGACTTGGTAATGGTTGGAATCTACCATAAGTGTGTGGGAGTCAGAGGCTAGGGAAGATAGAGAAGGGACCAATAATTGTTCCAATAATTGTTGGAGATGGTAGCACCAGACTATAACTAAGCATTGAAAGTAGGAAAAGGGATATACATGACAACCCCTAAATGTATGTTTGCAAGTCACAATGTGTAAGAAAAGAGAGAGAGAGAGAAAGAGAGAGAGAGAGAGAGAGAGAGAGAGAAAGAGAGGGTGGGGGAGCTGGAAAAGAAGGGAGGGAATCTGGGGGCATTGGTGGTGGGAAATGTGCACTCATAGAGTGTTCCATATGGGTACTGGAACACTGTACAACTGCACCCCAATCATGAACAACTTTGTAACTGTATATCTCACGGTGGTACAATAAAACTTTAAAAAAAAGGAAGAAAAGAAACAGAACCCCAGATTTCCTGTTTTATCCAGTCGCACTGGCATTCTCTTTCTGGGTCTCATTAAGTTCAGTTACACTTTATCTTTATTTAATTTCCAACTCTCCATGAATACTGTTTTCAACCTATGGTCAGAGTAAGGCTACAAATAAAGTTACTTTTTTTCCTTAATTGATATTTTCTAAGAAATCTATCAAAATAGAGGATTTTTTTTTTTTTTTTTTGTTTTGTTTTGTTTTTGAGACACACCAAGCAATACTCAGAGCTTACTCCTTATTTTGCATTCAGGAATTACTCCTGGATGGACTTGGGGGACTATATGGGATGCTGAGGGTTGAACCCAGGTTAACCTGTGCTCACTGCTGTATTATAGCTCAAATCCTATAAAATAGAGAATTTCTGAAGTTCTAAAAATCTAGTTTTTATTTTATCCAGCAGCACATCAGTCACCTGCTTTGAAAACTTAACAGGTCAAGGACCAAAGCAGGAGTAAGACTTTTGCCTTGTACTCAGCCAAACCTGGTGGACTTCTGACACCATAGTACCCGCATTGCCCCAAAAAGCAGGATTAATCACTGAACACAGCACCAGGAGTAAGTCCTGAAGACAGCTGGGTGTGGCCCAAAAATGAGAGGGGGGGGAAATAGAGAGAGAGAAAATGTAAGGAATCGCTAACATGTTCCCCTTGAGGTTTTCTGGGATAAGTGTCCCTTAGCTTGGCTCATCTAGTGACTAGTGACTGGTGTTTTAAGGCTAATACTAACCTTCATCTGCATGACGGTTATAAAAGCGGATGTGGACTGAAGCAGTTACACAGTCTTCCTCTCTGGAGACCGTTCCTGAAACATCGTTATGTCTGGATCTTCCAGATATGATTTAACAAAACCAAATGTTTGGATTGTTGTTAATACTAAAATTCTGACTTGATATAGAACCACAAGCCAAGATGACAGACGGTGGCCAGTTGACTACAACTCATGGTACAGAAAAGGGAACCAAAGAATGTGGTCTTTGTGCAGTATTTAGAAAAACCCTCACTGCAGAGTGAAACTATTTTGTCAAGCATAGAGCCACACAGTCACTTGATTTCCAAAATTTCCAGCAACTCCACAGATGGATTTAAAATGATATTTAATGGGTGTAACTTAAGATAGAACAGATGACTGTACCAAAGGATTAATCAACTTCTTCCAAACTGCAAATTTAAAAAGAAACAAATCAAACACTGCATTTTCCTCACAGATGTTAAACAAAACATATTCAGCCTTATTCCTATAATTACAGCATTAGGAGAGATTTACCAACATCAAAAGTAAATAAAAGCAAACCAAATTAAAGCTGAAGAAAAACTAACAAGAGACTGAATAATAATTCTTTACAAAAATCTCACAGACATAGAATCTCTTATTTATTTCAATTATATATTCATTAAATTCAAATGGCGAGACCTGGAATTAGAATTAAAATGTGACTCTTGTGGGCACCTTAGATATATCGGAAAATTTGTCTCTGGCATCTGTAGCTGATTTTTGTTTTAAATCAAAAATTTTTGTATACCTGTTTGGCCAACTTTCATTGGAGCGTTTTTAACATACATACACACACACACACACACACACACACACACACACACACACACACCAGTAGGGGTGTCCTGAATCTAAGCTATGATGAGCAAATGCTACAAATACACCTTCAGCATCAGGATTGCATTGAGTATAAAAAGCAAATTTCACAATTGATTCCCTGCCAGTGACACTCTGATAGGACTTACTAAAAATGAATGAAGGCCAGAGAAGACTAACCAGGCAATAGATTTATTTGCAAATATCCTATTCCTGCATCTCCTAAAGCTCATTTGACTCTGCCACACTAAGTCAGGGCCATATTGCCTACAAACTGACCTAGGCAAGTCATTACTTGTGTTGTCTCAACGACTGAACAACAGCCAATCAACATGCCTTGATATCACTGCTCAGGACTTTCAGTAGCATGGAATGATAGAGCGGTGGTAAATCAAAGCTATAACTACTTCAGCTCCCGCCAGTCTGTCTCCACTCAAAGTGCCCATTTAGCCGGGAAACACAGCAAAATTTATAGCCTCAACTTTTATTGTGTGGTGCTTTAACACTGCGAGGAACCCTGTACTCATGGCTGAAATCCTTTAAAAAGGGCAGACCCTCAATTTGTTTTTACCTATAGCTGAGTTCAGTAGCCTGGGTGGGAATAGATCTGAGATACATCACTTTGACATTCAGAAATGTCTTCAACTATTACTTTGTATCTTCTGAATATGCTACCGGTTAAAAATGATTGCAGCAATAATCCTGTCCTTTATTCATTTTTTTTTTTGTACATCTTTGTCAAGAATTCCAGATGATGAATATTTTCAGTGGCATACTTATAGAATGGTAATGTATAACATTCATCTCTTTTTTCTCTCTCTCTAATTTACTGAATGTTTTGTTGGAAAGACTGATGATGAAATGTATGAAAAACTTTAGCTTCCCTTTACTCATACTCTGAGGAGTTCTGTCCAGGCTTGTATAAGATTCCAGTGCTCCTTTAACACACTAATACCTATATATATTATACTTCACTTCCCTACTTTATTTTTTCTCCTTAGAAAGTGTCACTATACAGTATATTACCTACACACATGTATTTCAAATATTAGTTTTGCTTATGGTCTTAGCCAATGAAAAGAAGCTGCATGAGGACAGGGATGTTTTTGTCTGTTTTTCCCTGTAACATCAAGTACCTAGCTCAAGACAGGACACTAAGTAGGTGCTCAATAGTGCTTTTTTGAATATTACCATCACCATGTTGTTCCATAATGAAGATCTTATTTAATAAAAAAAATAGCCATTTATTTTTTATTTTTATTAGGATTGGTGATAAATATTATTAAAGAAATCTGGAGGCTCTCAGGCAGCCTCCCTGGGGTGTGCGGCTGGCCGGGTGGGTGCCTGGGGTCGTGGTAGAGCCCCAGGCTCGGAAGAAGGTAGAACTACAACCCCCAGAAGTCCGAGGCGGAACCGGAGTAAACGGTCATTTTGAACTCTCACACCGGCCTGACTCCACCTCAGGCAGCCTCCCCTGGAGTGTGCGGCTGGCCGGGCGAGCACCAGGGGTCGTGGTAGAGCCCCAGGTCTCGGCAGAAGGTGGAACTACAACCCCCAGAAGTCCGAGCGGAACCGGGAGTAAACGGTCATTTTGAACTCTCACACCGGCCTGATTCCACCTCAGGTAACCTCCCTGGGGTGTGCGGCAGGCCGGGCGGCCGGCCGCTAACGTGGCCGCATATTAATAGAAAAACTAGGAAATTCAACACCAAGGGAAGGTAATACCCTCAAGAAAAAAGGAACAGTACACCAGAGGAATCTATCCCTGAACACCACCACACCATGGGGGAAACAACGCAGATCCCCAGCTCAAAGAACAGATGAAGGAATCAACCCTAAGACTCAAAAAGAATACAGATGTGCATGATCTCTCTGACAATGAAATTAGAGAAGAAATTGGTAGAATGTTTAAGAAGCTCAACGAAAAAATTTGAGCAGATGTCCAATAAAATACAGGAGAATATAAACGAAGTAGTTGAAAGGGCAGTCAATAAACTGCGGGAGGAAATGAGAGCAGAAATGAGAACCATGCAAATAGAAATATTATCGGCTTAAAAACTCAGTAGACGAAATGAAAAACACAATCGGGGCTCTCAACAGTAGGATGACAGCAGCGGAAGAGAGAATCAGTGAGACTGAATATGAGCTGCAGAAAGCACTCAGAGATCTACATAAGATGGAAAAAGACCGGAAAATGGATCAGCAATGGAACAGAGAAAAATGGGAAGAAGCCAGGCGGAACAACATAAGAATCATTGGAGTACCAGAGGGACAGGAAAGTAACCCCAAGGAAATTAAAACAGTTAAAAACATCCTGACTGACAAGTTCCCGAGTTAAAGGGACGAAGGTATCCAGATCCAAGGAGCCCGGGCGTACCAGCAAGAAGAGACCCCAATAGAAAGATCCCAAGACACATCCTAGTCAAAGTAATGAATGCCATAGACAGAGACATAATTCTTCAGGCAGCAAGATCAAAGAAGGAAATTGTATACAAAGGACCATCCATTCGACTTTCAGTAGACTTCTCAGAAGACACCCTCCAAGCCCAAAGGCAGTGGTGGGATATAGTAAAAAAAACTAAATGAAATGAAAGCCTCAGCAAGAATTCTTTATCCAGCTAAACTCTCACTCAGATTTGAAGGACAGATATACAACTTCTTGGATAAACAACAGCTTAGGAACTTTGTAAAATTAAAACCAACCTTTAAAGACGGATTGAAAGATCTACTATAAGGCGTGACATACCCCAAAAGAACAACCAACCTATTCAGAGAGATGGCACAAAATCCCATGCCAATAATCTCTCTCAATGTCAATGGTCTAAATGCACCAGTTAAGAGACACAGAGTGGCACAATGGATCAAAAAATTGAATCCGACATTCTGCTGCCGCCAAGAAACACACCTGAACAATCGGAGCAAAGACAAGCTCAAAATAAAAGGCTGGAAAACAATCCTTCATTCAAACAACCCATCCAAAAGGCTGGGGTAGCCATACTGGTATCTGAAAACATAGAATTCAGGCTGAAGAAGGTCAGAAGGGACAGTGAAGGTCACTCTTTAATAGTCAAGGGATGCATATATCAGGAAGAAATCACGCTATTAAACATATATGCACCCAACGAGGGGCCAGCAAAATACCTAAAACAACTACTAATAGACTTCAAAGAAGACATTGACAGCAACACAATTATAGTTGGAGACTTCAACACTGCTCTATCAACCCTGGATAGATCAACAAGATTGAAACTTACCAAGGAAATACTGGCCCTAAAAGAAGAGATGGAAGAAAAGAGGGCTGGTAGACATTTACAGGGCATTTCATCCCAAAAAAAGCTGAATACACTTTCTTCTCCAGTGCACATGGAGCATACTCCAAAATTGATCACATGCTGGGCCATAAATCATACCTCCATAAAATCAAGAAGATAGAAATTGTGCCAACTATTTTTCAGACCATGAGGCACTGAAAATATAAGTTAATTGTACACAAAAACGGAGACCAATACCAAGGACCTGGAAACTAAACAGCTCACTGCTGAACAACCAGCAAGTCATAAAAAGAAATCAAAGAGGAAATCCAAAGATTCCTGGAAACAAATGAGACTGAAGACACGAATTACCAGAACTTGTGGGATACAGCGAAAGCAGTGTTAAGAGGCAAGTTCATAGCTCTTCAAGCATTCATCAGAAAAGAAGAAAAGGCCATCATAAACAGTCTGACTTCACAACTTAAGATCTTAGAGAGTGATCAACAAAAGGAACCCAGCCCAAGCAGAAAGAAAGAAATAATAAAACTTAGAGCAGAAATCAATGAGATGGAATGTCAAAAAACAATCCAGAAGATCAACGAAACCAAAAGCTGGTTCTTTGAAAAAAAATAAACAAGATTGACAAACCACTTGCAAGACTTGTAAGAAAAAGGAAAAGAGAGAACCCAAATAAATAGAATCAGAAATGAAAACGGGGACATCACAACAGAAACCACAGAAATTCAAAAGATCATCAGAGATTACTATGAGAGTTTGTACGCCACAAAACAAGAGAACCTAGAAGAAATGGACAAATTCCTGAATTCCTATAGCTTCCCAAGTGTGCAACAAGAAGATTTGGAATACCTCAACAAACCTATCTCCATCGAGAAAATAGAATGGGTAATCAAAAGTCTCCCCCAAACACAAAAGCCCAGGTCCAGATGGATTCACCAGTGAATTCTACAAAACCTTTAAAAGAGGACCTACTCCCGATTCTTTTTTAAGCTATTCCGGCAAATTGAAGAAACAGAAACACTCCCAAATAGCTTTTACAAGGCACATATCACCCTGATACCCAAAGCAGACAAAGATGTCACAAAAAAAGGAAAACTAAAGACCAATCTCACTGATGAATACAGATGCTAAGATCTTCAAGAAAATACTAGCAAATAGAATCCAAAGAATCATCAAAAAGATTACACACCATGACCAAGTGGGATTCATACCGGGAATGCAAGGATGGTTCAACATCGCAAGTCAATCAAGATAATGCATCATATAAACAAAAAGAAAAATAAAAACCATATGATAGTATCAATAGATGCAGAAAAGGCATTTGACAAGATTCAACACCCATTCATGATGAAAGCTCTCCGTAAAATGGGGATTGAAGGAACCTTCCTCAAGATAATCCAGGCCATCTACTACAGGCCCACAGAGAGCATCATTCTCAATGGGGAAAAACTGAAAGCCTTCCCCTTAAGATCAGGGACAAGACAAGGCTGCCCACTCTCACCACTTCTATTCAATATAGTACTGGAAGTACTTGCCATAGCAATCAGGGAAGAAAAAAGACATTAAGGGCATCCAGATAGGAAGGGAAGAAGCCAAGTTATCACTATTTGCAGATGACATGATATTATACCTGGAAAACCCAGAACTCTCTACCAAGGGGCTCTTAGAAATAATACATTCCTATAGCAGAGTGCAGCTTACAAAATCAATACCCAAAAGTCAATGGCCTTCCTATATGCAAACAGCGAAAGAGAAGAAAGGGACATTAAAGAAACTTTCCCATTCACAATTGCGCCACAGAAAATCAAATACCTAGGAATCAGTTTGACAAAGAATGTAAAGGATCTCTACAAAGAAAACTACAAAACGTTACTTCAGGAAATAAAAGAAGACCTGAGGAAATGGAGACATATTCCCTGCTCATGGATCTAAAGGATTAACATTAACAAAATGGTAATACTCCCTAGAGCTTTATGCAGATTCAGTGTGGTCCCTATAAAGATACCCAGGATATTCTTCAAAGAAATTGAACAAACACTCCTGAAATTTGTGCGGAATAATAAAACTCCACGAATAGCTAAAGCAATCCCTTGGGAAAAA
>JAJIBD010006863.1:0-28707 GCA_021461705.1 Cryptotis parvus | reverse complement strand
AGTACCGGGAAGCGAGTTCCCTTCTACTTCCAAAGCCGGGGGAATGGATGAAGACTCAGGAATTCGATGCAGGTTTAAAAGGGCTTTACTATCACAGGATCCAATATACAATCCAAGAGCAGGGAAAACCTTCGACTCTGGGTTCCCAGCTAGGCCCCAGCCAGGTGTAGGCCAAGATGGCTGCCACCACTAGTTGAGGGCCCAACAGAGAATGGAGAGGGCCCAGAGGCAAACGCCAAGGGATGCCAAAATGGCAAAAAGGGAAAAAAAGAAAGCTTCTTTTTTCTTGTAGCTTATTTTTATAGCTAGAAATCCACCCAACTCGGATGCCCAGCCCATCCTGGGCTGGGCTATCTAGAGATGAAAACAAGAAAATAGCTCTATAGAAATGTAGCAACTTCAAGAGACCTTCTGGGTGTTTACAAGGACCCAGAGCTATTTCAAAATCTAGCAGAGCTGGGAGGAACTGTAAGCTAAATGTAACTTCCCCCTGGCAGGGAGGGTCAAATGCCCTCAGGTAATTTCTCCCAGCACCTCACCTAATGTTTTGAGTCAAGATCTGTCTGGAAATGCCTTTATAGGGTAGAGAAGGGGGTTTCTGACATGGCATGCCTCTGTACCAAAGACAATACTAATGCCAGTTAAATATTTCTCCAAGCCTTCACAAGAGTCTTGTCTACTTCAAGGTAGTTTTGTATTTTAGTTGCCTTTGAGTTATCAGGGGAGCCATGCTTTCTTGCTTGGAGGCAAACAGCATTTCTTTCTGGTCTAATTACTTAGAGATCCAACGTGGCCAGGCAAATATGCTGGTAAGATCTAGCTAGTCCCACGATGATTGTGGTAGTATGAGAGAATATTTATACCAGCTAGTACAGAATACATGGTCAGATAAACTGCCACATTGGAAACAACCCCCATCTATGAAGTGACCTGCAGGAGGCAATCCAGTGCAGATGCAGGCTCTAGGTGTCCTGCAACAGTAGAGTGTCTTATACGATGTTGTACCTGCCTGGCACCTTGATCACACATCACACTAAATATTTACACTGGTGGATCACTGGGAAGACACAAATGAACCACACACACACGAATCTTTGGTATGTGGGACTGAGTCAAGAGACAGCACTTAGAGAAAACCCCCACTTATACTGGAAGAATGTGTAAAACTCCAAAGCAGACACAGGTCCTGTTTGGGAACACTTTTTCTCATCAACTTTATACTGAAATGAGGATGAGCGGATCTAATTTTGTGCTAAACAAATATTTTTTTCACTTGTGATAGCCTCATATGGGACCATTCATTTCACCTTCATTTTCTCTGCACAGAAATCCACCCCTTGTACTTGCTTATGGTTTTCCTTCTTAAATTTCATGCAGCTCCTGCCTATATTGTTAAATTCAACAAGTGCATAGTTATATAATCTGTGCCCTCCAGAAGGTGTAAATCTAAAAAGAAAACAACAGGTCCACACAGCCTGCTAGTAATAGATTTATGATAAATGTTGAGCTGTGTCTTATAGAAGGTTTTTGAAAATTTAAGAAAAAGACTAACACATTACACCTATAAATTAAACCTATCACATAGAGCTGTATGCAATGTGTCTAGTTAATACCCCACATGTTCTCAACTGCTTTTCTTAAAATCTGAGAGGAAAATAAAAGTAGACCCCAGAGCCCATTTTAACCTGTGATTGAGCTCTTTAAAAATAGTTTCAGATGGAAAGACTCCTTCTATCTCAGGAAATTTAAATGGTCTACAGAGCATCTGTTTTCTTTTATTTTTTGAACATTATTTAAGTAAAGGCTTCAACCTTGACAGGATGCAGCAGGTGGTTTGCAAAAACAAAAGAGGAATCAGTGTTTTCTCAAAAACAACCTGTCTAAAAATAGATAATGGCTATTGTATTTGCAGTTAGCACATAATGATTTTCTTTCTTGTTTGTCAAGCTCCATTCTGCCTGCATGACCAAAAGAGAAAAGTTCTGGGTAAAGGAAGGAAAGAATTTAATGTCTTTCAACCCTGCTTGCTCTTTTTAGAGGATGAATATCTTAACTAAACCTTAGTAATATCAATTAAACACCACAAGGGACAAAGTAGTTTATTAAAATTGGAAGCAAAGGGCTGGAGAGTGATTACAGTCATAAAATGCTTGTTTTGATGGTATCTAGCGTGCCTGGTGCCACATACAGTCCCAAGCACTGCCAGGGTAATACATGAGCACAAAGCCAGGAGTAAGCCCCAACACTGCTGGTTTTGGCCAAATTCCCCTTGCCCCCAAGAGAATTTTGAATTCCTTAGATCCTTACTATGCTCCTGTGTTCTTACAAAAGTGGTGGATAGGGGATATTCAAGTTTTTTCTTTTTTTAAAACTTTATTTAAACACCATGATTTACAAAGTTGTTCACAGTACCAGGGAATGATACGTTTATCTGGGGAGAATACTGCATCCCTCTTTTCAGTCCTAATTGAACCAGGGTTTCTGGCACCAGTTTTAGGGTTCTAAATAAGTGAATCTTCTTTTAACTTTTGAGCAAATGAAGACTTCAGCTATTTAAGATAACTGAATGATATTGAGAAGGACAGCCATAGTCCTTTCCACCTGAAAATGCTGCTTATTTTTCTTTTCTGTCTTGCAAACATGTTTTGTTTTTGTTCTCAACCACTCCCCCAGATTTATGCTTGATTTGCTTGTCCTGACTATCTCTCCTTTAGAGGGAAATCCTCTGAACCAGTCCAAATCTTTTGTAGCCTGTGAAATTTTACTTTTCTTGTTAGTATAGTTTTTTTTTTATTTGAGTATATTTATGACAAAATTTGTTTCTAGAAAAATTTCTCATGATGGTTCCTTCATTGACTGTTCACTACGAAAATTTCAATCCTGTTGACACAAAAACAAAGTTCATCTATCTGTGTCCTTTCTTTTCTTGTTCTTTTTCTTTTGGGGGACACACCTGTCAGTGCACAGGGTTTACTCCTGACTCTCAGCTTGTGGATCATACCTGGCCAGCTCAGGATACCATCAAAGATACCAGGGATTGTACCAGGAACTTGGATCTGTGTGTGCAAGGCATGTCCCTTATCTGCTGAGCTATATCTGCATGCCCACCACTGGTGTGCTTTAAAAGCCCCTTAGGAATTGCATTTGGTGGGAAGGTGTCTAGATAGGAATATTGTGTTTTTCTAGTTCAGCTCTTGACTTGTGGGAAGATGTCTAGATAGGAATATTGTGTTTGTCTAGTTTAGCTCTTGACTTTGGTTGCTGAGTATTAACCTCTTTACAATTGCCATTGATAAATATGCTTCTTTTATCTGATGTGTTAAGAATTCATACATGTATTTATGTGAGTCTTTCAGGTACACCGCAGGACAGTATTTTTTCTTCTATGTCTGTGACACTCTACGATCTTTGCCACAAAAGTAATACTTGATATGTATCCCTTGAAGGAAGGAGCATTACCATACACTTAGGTGACACTGTATTTTCTAAGGAAGGTAGGTTTTTTGTTTTTCTTTCCTCTAATATGTGTTTGTAAAACAAATTAAAATACCCCAAAATATAACCTACTCACTTAAGTAAACACTTTATATCACGTTTATATTGCTATCCTATAGGCAGGAAAAGAGAAAGTATATAAAGCATAGACTAATGAAAAATTCCTTATATTTCCATGTTAATGTGTAAGATAGTAGCTACACTTCCTTCCACATAAGCTTTAAATCTAATATTTCAGATAAAAATATGGTAATAAAGCATATGCATTAGCTTCTACTCTCATTTCCATTTTCACTCATGGATCCTTGTTCCATAGGTTTGGTAAATCCTTCCTGAGCATCTTCTATTTGTTATGTACTCTAACAGGTACAAGTACCAAGCAGTTGACAAAAATTGACACAAATTTCTGCCTGCATGAAGTTATCTTGTGTGAAACAGAGACAATCAATAGAATAAGTTAGGGATTATAATAATTTAGATGCTCATAAAGTATATGGATAAAATTAAATCAGAGGAAGTGTACATCTGCACATAGGAGTGGTAGCCATAGATTTAAATAAAAGACAAGCAATAAGTGACAAGCCACAGCAATATTTCATTTGAGAACAAAGAGAAAGTATAGCAGATAAGGTGATTGTTCTGAACATGGCTGACTCAGTTTCAATCTCCAGGATTCTATATGTTCCCTAAATGTGAAGCCAAGTCAAATGAACAACAAATGAATGTATTATATGATATTGATCATGAAGAAGATGAGGAAAATATGCAATTATTTAACTGTGTATTCCTGATTAAGTCATTAACTCCTTGAGCCTTGTTTGTTCACTGGTGATTAAAGAATAATAACTACCTGACCATTATTTTTAGGGATTAAATGAGAAACTCTGACAGTAAATGACTAATAAATGGGAACTTTATTAAATATAAATCACATTAAATATTTGATGTGGTTTACAATATTTTCCATATTTTTGTAGTAGTAATGCTATTCCATAATAGTTAACTTGAAATCAATTATTTCCAATAATTAATGAATGTGATTTATTACTTTATTTAATTTACTTTTTAAATTTGTTTCTTTAATTCCCAGTTTGAAAATTGCTCTATTAAAGAACACTAAGGTGTTCATATCCAGAGGGACACAGAATCAAAATAAGAAGCTGGGGTTTACAGTGATTTAGAAGTCACTTCCTTCCCTGGAGTTTTTTGAAATGTTAACTGTTAGTATATACCTTGATTTCTGTGCAACATAACCAGTAACCAGGGAATGTTGATTTATTCTTATTCAGAAAAACAGAGTGTAGGAATAAAAGCGCCCAGTGAAAGGTGGAAGGAGGATGGTCCAAGGACTGTGGAATTTAAGTATTGAAATGTTAACACAGGAAACTAGAAAAATGGAAAGAGGCAGGCTGGCATTTGGCTGATATCTACTGTGCAGAACTGCTTACACCTAACCAGTGTGTGCAAAGTTGATTTCTTTTCTTCCTTAAATATCTGAACTTTTTGATTCAATGTCCTGAAACCAACACAGGACATTAGGGATTTGAATTTAATTTTAGAAGCCAGAAAACCTACATGCTTAAGGATAACTGATAATACTGAGACCACTTCTCACCAGCTTAGCTTATCCTAAAGGCTAAGTGGACAGAAACAATAAAAAAATCATCATCTGTGGGCATATATCAAGTGTGACCTGGGGTACCAATCCCCTCAGTGATTTTATACCAGCAGGTGTTACAAATTTTCCTTTTTCTTCTCTATAAAACCTCTGTTTGAAAAAAACAGTTTTTAAGGACATAAATCCAACCTACCAGTATGTGGTGAAAAAGTTCCTTATTGTCCTATCACTGTTTAATTGACCTCCAAGAAGCAGAGGATCTTAATCTTCCTGGGTGCAGTTTAATAGCATTAAAATTTTGTTTTCAGGTAAAATACAATTTCCTCCAATTTGATAATATTAAATTTAGTTGTGTCAAAATTCTGTTTTCAGTATAAAAGTAATTTCCTCAAATTGCATATGACCATATATGATATGAACCATTGCATGTGATTCAAATGCTACCAACTTAAGGTGACAGAAGGATTTAGTGAATTTGCATTAAGCAACTAAGAGTATTGCTTACAATATAATAAGTAATGTGTATTATTTTCATATAGTTCCAGATGCTCCATTCACTCTCAATGGAGCAAACATCTCTGAATGCAGCAGTTATGTGCACCTAGATCGAGAACTCGACATATGGAATGACCTAGCACTTGAGCTGTGCAGCGGAAGAGAACAGTGTGGAACGCCTTCAAGAGCATCGAATAAATAACTAAAAGGACAAAGAACCTCCAGCTCCAGGCACATCTCTCCGACTCCACCATACTTCCTGCATTAACACATGCCTCAGAGACCTGGGCCCTATGGAAGCAGGATGACGACGCTGTTCAGGTCTCCCAAAGAGGAATAGAAAGAGCTTGGAATATCATCATCACTCAAGTGAAAGAAGGAATCTGGAGTTCTGACCTCCGCCAAAGATCGAGAATCAGGGACGCTTTCTCATTTGCCAAGGTGTGGAAAATAAGATGGGCTGGACATGTAATGCAATTTGAGATGACCACTGGACTAGAGCTGTTACCAACTGGATTCCACAAAACATCAAAAGATCATGATGGTCAGACTTCTTCATCAAGACCCTGAATGAATTGTTTGAGGCTCTTCGTATTTCTGGAGCAAGCAATGCCATTGTGCTACACAGAAAAGTGACAGGGAGAAATGGAAATATTACTGGTGCCCGCGTGAGCAAATCGACAAATAACGGATTTCAAGTTATCAAGTGATTAATTTCTTCATTATGAAATGCTAGGTGCTAAATACATGTTAGCTATAATAATCATTATATTTTTTTTGGTTTTTTGGTCACATATAGCCATAATTAGGGGTTAATCCTGGCTCTGTACTCAGGAATCACTCTCGACAGTGCTCAAGGGACCATATGAGTTGCCAGGGATAGAATACGTGTTGGCTGCATGCAAGAGTAAGCACTCTACCCATTGTGCTATCACTCCAAGACATTCATTATTATTATTGACTGAGTCAACCAGTTAAGCCAAAGTCTTTTCAGCTGTCCAGCAAACTTTTATTGATCTAGTTCGAAGTTTACCTGGAAGGACCATGATGTTGAGAGAGAGAAGCATTAGTAGAAGTAATTGTACCATAGATATGATAGAAGAGTCAAGCAGAATCAGACTGATGCCATCTTTTTTTATTCACTCTCATTTGGGATTGATCATGACTATGGAATCTCCATAGATGAAGATGGAAGTGTATCCTGATAATGTTCTTGACTGGGAGAATATTCAAGTTTAGTCTAAGACAATTTTACTGGTCCAGAGTCCCATGAGCATACTTCTGTCTACATTCATAAAGGGATCCTGAAGATGCTCTAGACACAAGTCCACCTTCTTTTTGGGTCACTTGTCTGTCACTTGTCACTTGTTCATTGATTTGCTCGAGGCAGACTACAGTAACGCCTCCATTCATTGGGAATGAGGTTCTTGATTTATATATCACAAATTAACTTTCCCAGCCAGGTTTACAGTAGAGGAATACAAATACATCTCACATTTGTATTTCCAGTAGAAAAAAATAGAAATACAGGATTTCCATTTGTCACTGGAAATCTTATAAGAGATCTATTATTAGCTTGCCTCCATGGACTCCAATGGAGGAGTCCAGAGTCCTAGACTAAACTAGAAGACCTGCAGCTAATAATAGAGCTCTTATAAGACTTGTCTTATAAGACTTGTTTGTCTTAGACTGAACTAGAAGACCTGCAGCTAATAATAGATCTCTTATAAGATTTCCAGTGAAAAAAATCCTGTATTTCTATTTTATTTTCTACTGAAATACAAAATGTGAATGTATTTGTATTTCCTACTGCAAACCTGGCTGGGAAAGTTAATTTGTGATATATAAATCAAGGACCTCATTCCCAATGAATGGAGGCGTTCACTGTAGTCTGCTCGAGCAAATCAATGAACAATGGGAAGACAAGTGACAATTGACAGACAAGTGACCCAAAATGAAGGTGGACTTGTGTCTAGAGCATCTTCAGGATCTTTTTATGAACGTAGACAGAAGTATATGCTCATGGGACTCTGGACCAGTAAAATTGTTCCAAAGCGCAACTTCTGTGGACTGGAATCCAGTTAGAGCACTGTTTCAGAATCTACAGTTTCACTGAGTTTACTGGGCTTGCCTCCATAGACTCCAAGAATATACTCAGATCATATACCCTTGAGTCTTCACAGCCAGGACTGAAGCCTGTGCACATTTTAGGAGAGACACAAGTGAATGTGACACATGTACCCCTTGGTTTATGGGGCTATTGGTATTAGGACCAACACATAATGGGGCTAAAGCTGAATCCAGTGGGTATAGAGCTATTTCTAAGCCTGAAGTCAGATCTATGTCTTGTAAATCAACTTTCTGGCTTTGGACACACTATCTCAAAAGAAAGTTCTTTGGTCTTGGACTCCCCATCAGACTTTAACATTTGCTGCCTTGATAATAAAACTCCCTCGAAGACATTTTTAACCATGGATGGATCTCCATTATTGCTTCTGAGGAGACATAGCAGGGGTACATCTTAGTGTTTTTGAGTAATTTTATTTATAGAAATATTACTGGAAAACACCCCTCAAGGTGTTGCAGGTGTGGTTTCGGTGCTGGGTTGGGCTGCATCAGCAGGTGGCAGACAGGAGACAGACTTGTCTATACCTAGGGGCTCTGTCCCGTGGGCCCTGGATAGTGGAAGGTTGATGGTCTGACATAAGAAAAAGACTGGATCCCCTGGGATGAACCCAGAGCCACGGCAGAGCCTGGCAAACTACCCATGGTGTAGTATCCAATATGCCCAAAACAGTAATAATGGACCTCATTCCCTAAGAATGGAGACATTACTGGCATCTGCTCGAGCAAATCAATGAACGGGAAGAAAAGTGGCTTTACTGTGGCATTCATGACAAGTGGCATTCATAACTATTAAGTAACCAATTTAATTGTTCAACCATTCAGTGATAAAAATTAAAGAATTTACCGAAGATAACCACAGTATTATTCCAGTTCATTTTCATTTTGCCTAAAAAGGAAGCTCCATGACTTTTGCAACAATCCCCCTTTCTCTCCATTCATCCAATTTTAGTCAAATACTACTTTATGAATAGGGTTATAGAAAATTCACTATTTTTACTACATTCTTTCACTTAGCAACTATTTTTCAAAGTCAGTTTATGTTACAGCATGATTCAGTACGATATTCTATTTTTACTATTAAATAACTTCAGCTTGTATGGAAATACCATGGATTATTGATGGATAGCTGAGTTGTTTTCATTTTGCAGCTATTATCAATAAAATTTCTGTGAACATTAATGCGTATGTTTCTGTGAGATTCTGTGTGTCTTATTTTCTTGGTCATATTGAGAGAAGATTTGGGGGCCAGAGAGATAGTCTACAGGTATAGTACTTGTTTTATAAGTGGCTGACCCAGGTTGTCGCCGCATATGATACCATGGGTTAAATCAGGATGATTTCTGCATGCCAAGCAAGGAGAAAGCCCTGAGCACCACTGGATGTGGGCCCAAAAAAAAAAAAAAAGAAAAAGGAATTTGCTGGATACGGTGGGTTTATATTAATATTAAAAGAAAATGACAAAATATTTTTAGGGCATAACATACTAGTGGTGAAGACCTTTTCTTTTTATTTTCTGCTTTTGGGCCACTTCTAGTGATATGTAGGAGTTACTACTAGCTCTGCACTCAGAAATTGACTCCTAGCAGTGCCAGGGGGGACCATATTGCATGCTTGGGATTGAACATAGGTTGGTCACAGGCAAAGCAAGAACTCTAAGCCCTACCCACTATGCTAGCACTCCAGCCTGAGATAAAAAAGATTTTAAGGAAAAATAATCACTTGTCTTTAACTGTAAGTTAGTTAATACATAGGCTTATGATATCATTGACAAGACTGATACTGAATCAAGCTGATAGTTGGACTCTCTTAGCATTCTTATGATTTATTTAAAATGCTCAGGGGTTATTCCTAGCTCTACACTCAGTCATTACTCCTGGTGATGCATTGGAGACCATATGGGATGCCGGGAATCAAACTCAGGTAGTACACATGCAAGGCAAATGCCCTAATTGCTGTTCTTTTGTTATTATACCACCGTGAGATATACAACTGCAAAAGATGTTCATAATTGCTTATCACTTTTCTATAACTCTTTCTCCACATTGTGCAAATTTTAAAATAAGTCTCCCTAGGCCCTTTTACATTTCAATTAATAAAAAAACTGGAGGCCAAGTTTTAATTATGTTGGTATATGCTATGCTAAAGGTGTGTGCCTTCACTAGATCTACTTTTTTCAGCTTCTTGGCCATCAACAGTAGCAGTAATAGCAGCTAACACTTCTTGGGGCCTGGAACTACTCTAAGTACTTTCCATGCATTTGATATTCTGTGTGTTTTTTTTTTTTTGGGTCACACCTGGCAATGCTCATGGGTTACTCCTGGCTCTGCACTCAGGAATTACTCATGGCGGTGCTCAGGGGACCATATGGGATGCGGGGATTGAACCCGGTCGTGCAAGGCAAATGCCCTACCCGCTGGACTATCACTCCGCCCCTGATATTTTGTTATTTTATCCTGACAATATACTTATGTACTATTGTTAGCCCCGTCATCAAGGTACCACTAGGACTGTTTTTGTCTGAAATCTTTCTTCAAGGGCAAGTGGCTACACTTTCCTGCTTCACATTGCAAGGCCTTTATTTCTGTCTCTTGGTGTTTCAATGTACTTTTCTTATGAGGACACCAGTCAGATTGAATTAAGACCGAACTTAAAGACCTCATTGTTGCAAGGACCATATTCCAACATAGTCACAGTGTGATTATAGACCTATCTACTAGGTGTCAGCATACAGTGTTTGTGTAGGACCCCTTGTAGCCTGTTTTGTCATACCTTTGCTGCTCTATATAGAAAAGGGCTTCTCTTTCTCTACCCTCCCGAATCGTTCTTCCCTTATGTCCTTTTCTCTTATCTTCTCCCCATCTCCCACCTCTCATGGCATATTTGCTATTTTATTTGTTATAAATGCCTGATTCTGCCCCCTCACAGTGTTGCAGGTATGGCTGTGGTGCTCAGCTGCATCAGCAGGTAGCAGACAGGAAACAAGCTTGTCTACACCCAGGGCTCTGCCCCTGTGGGTCCTGGGTGGTTGATGGTCTGATATCGAGAAAGACTGGGGCCCTTGGGGTGAACCCAGAGTCATGGCAGATCCTGACACCCTACCTGTGGTGTATTCAATACGAAAAAAACAGTAAAAATAATGGACCTCATTCCCAAGGAATGGAGACATTACTGGTACCCACATGAGCAAATCAATGAACAACGGGAAGATAAGTGACAAGTGAAAAGTGATTCTAGTCATTTATATGAGGCTTTTCCTTTTTGTAATTCACTACATTCCACTTACAGCTCAGGATTTATAGCATGGACAAAACCAAAACTATTACTCATTTTTTTTTGTCAGTTTATTTATTTATTTATTTATTTTTGTTTTTTGAGTCACACCTAGCAATGCTCAGGGTTATTCCTGGCTCTGCACTCAGGAATTAGGCCTGGTGATCAGGGGACCATATGGGATGCCGGGATTGAACCCGGATTGGCCACGTGCAAGGCAAATGCTCTACCCGCTGGGCTATCGCCTCCAGCCCCTATTCATTTCTTTTTGTTCACACCTGGCGATGCTCATGGGTTACCCCTGGTTTTTCACTCAGGAATTACTCCTGGCTGTGCTCGAGGGACCATATGGTATGCAGGAGATTGAAATTGGTCCGCTGAGTGCAAGGGAAATGCTCTACCCACTGTACCACTTCCCAGCTCTGCAAATTTTATTCTTTGATGATTATTATCTCTTTCTGAAACAAATTATTTATTCTGAATAACTTTGAATTTTTTGATTTATCTAAAATCTAAATGTATCTATGTGTATATGACACCATTTCAAATTGGCAACTTAAAATATTTTTATTATTTATTAAATAGATGAACAGAAATTAATTTAAATTTTTTGTATATTAAGCAAAACTTTTCATATTTCTCTTCAACTTACTGTGCTCATGTAAGAGACATGAAGAGTTAATTAAATCTAGAGTAGATTTTATAACATGGGGTTTTCTGTTTCTGTATTCAATTTTAAGGGACAACAGATATATGCAAATTTATGGTATTACAATCAACAATGAATATCTATTGCATGAGATAATGAATATGCATAATGCTGCTAAGCTTTTACATGAAGCATTTTAATAATTATTCAAAATATTATTTAAAAATAATAACAAATAGGAATGGAATGCTCATTAAACTTTGAAAAAAGAAAATTACCTACTTGTGATCTCTTGAAGAATTCAGTCAATTAAAGGCCTTTGTAAATTAATGTTATTGTTTCACACTTAGTTTTATATTTGCCTGACCCTTTACTAAAATCAGTTGCACATGACAGATTCCTCTTATTGAAACTCTTCACTAATAGAAAAAAATTTTTTTTTATTGCATAATTAATTCTTATTAATTTACTTATATTATCTTATTAATCACTGAAATCCATTTATAGGAAAGATAAAAAGGGTCAATATCTAAGAAAATAGTTAATATTAAATTTAATAGTACTTCTGATTTACACAGTATTGTATACTCATTCTACATAGAGCTAAATATCACTTAAAATATCTTCTAGTAATATCACATCTTGCTCAATATTCAAATTTTCAAGCACACTTTTTGATATATTCTAGGATCTCTGGCATTAAATTTTTATTACATTATAATTTTATTCTAGTCATTTTCATTTTCTACTACTTAAACAATCTAATAACTAGAATATTACTTAGTATATCTTGACTTATAAGCTCAAGTACAAAGAAATTCTTTGTCCTTATTATTTAAGGCTGTGTGTGTATGTATATGTGTATGTGCATGTGTGCGCATGTGTGTGTGTGAAAAGCAATACCGAGTAAAAGAATTTGTCATCATGTTGTGTTCCAAAATGTTACCTAAACTTAAAAATATTGATAATTTGCAGAAAGCATACATTTAGGCTTAAATAAATTACAACCTAATATATACTTAAATGTCACTTTTAAAAATTTAAGCTGTCCAGTAATTTGCAGATCTGTATAAATAATCTTGACCTGGATAGTAAAGAAAATTTCAAAATCATAACATCTTTTAGAAAAGATAAGTTTCACATTTGAATCAACTTAATTGATTTATAATACATGCCATAATTTAGCATTAGTCTGAATAAATCATATATGCCAAGAATAAATAGAAACCTGCCTTTTTTTGCTTTTTGCTTTTTGGTCATACCCAATTTTGCTCAGGGGTTACTCCTGGCTCTTTGCTCAGGAATTACTCCTGGTGGTGCTTGGGGTCCACATGGGATGCTGGAGGATCGAACCCAGGTCAGCAGCACACAAGGCAAACGCCCTACCCGCTGTGCTATTGCTCTGGCCCCAAATCTGGCTTTTATAAATACTAGATACAAAAATCATTGGGAACTTTCTTTGATGATATTTTTTTATTTTGTCAGGGACCCTCAAACTTTCTTCCTGTTCCTCTGAATTTCACATTTGTTTCTCTATGCAAAGTGGGGCCATCCAGGTTTCTTCCTGCTTCTCTGAATTTCAGATTTGTTCCTCTATGTTCCTCTTATTTGTTCCTCTATTCCACTGTGAATAGATTTATATAATTTTCAACAGATGTTGAGGCTGCTGTGCGAATTCACAATATTATATAAAACTTCAAAATTTCCCTGATATACTATATGTATGTGAGGCTCTGCCGAGGTGGTGGGCCAGGGCTAGAAGCCTCACAACAAGCCAGACAACCCCCTCACTCCACGGCCGCCACCATTTTCCACATTTGGACTTCCCTCTCGTCAGAACTCCGCCCAGCAGACCAGCCCATCACAGCCCGGCTCAGCGCTGCCGCAAGCTGCCGCGGTTCATCAATAAATGCTTTATTTGGAGGTGTTTAAAAGAGTTTGCCTCCTGCTCGGCAAGCCTGGCAAGTTTCTCGCTTTGTATTTGATATGCCAAATTCTAGTAACAATTATATTAGGTCATTCGTATGACCCTAATATAATGGTTTGAGCTCTTTATGTTCCTGTAGCAAGCCGATGCCCCTGGCTCTAATGGCATGAGACAGGACATACTGAGATATTACTGGTGCCCCGCTCTAACAAATAGATGATCAACGGGAAGATGGTGATCGTGATAATATATGTATATACAAAAAAGACACATATACATAAAATTACCTTTACATTCTGAAATGATTTTGCACTTTAATTAGAAACATATGACATGTGTCACTCCAAATAAACAAAAATGAATCTATGATGTAATACATTGTTTTCTTGACTTTAGAGGAAGGATATTGATACAAAAATTCCACAGAGTCACACATGTTACTGTAAAAATGTGGTGGAAATCAGACCTTTAAACAGTATTCCATAGCATAAATACTGTGCAATTTGTTCATAGCACCTTTTGAATTATACACAGACTTCTTATTTTTACTACCCCAAACTGCTATCTCAAATAACATATGCAGCTGTCTTTATCTACTTTTCTGTTAATTAACTTGAAAATTCACATAAATGGAATTTCTGCATTAGTTTGCATATGCACTATAAATTTAGATACTGTTAGATTATTTTATAAGGATTTAGAGATATTTACATTTTCTAACATTATGCAACAAATTAGATCACTTACTTCTTACTGGATATTATAAATTTGCTGAATTTGTAAATGGATGAAATATGGATATATAATTGACTTATGAATTTAATTTTCCTTTGTTTCATTTCAGATGGGCTTTTAAAAATGTTATATAATAATGACCATTTTGGTGCCTCTTTTGTAACTCTACCAATTTATGCTACTCACCATTTTTCTTTGGGCTATTTGTTATTAACTGTTTGGGAGTATTCTTAGAAGAACATTTTATACCATTGAATTCTCTTCCAATATTCTTTGTGATGTCTATAGTGTCATATATTTGTGATATTTATTCTTCAAAGCTTATAATATTACATGATCAAATATTTTGTTTTAAAATGCAGTTTATGTGTTTGTTTTCTTTGCTGACTTTTTCCAGTCCCAATATTATCTGATATTTTTAAATGTTTATTAGATACGTATTAAGTTTCTCTAAATATATTAACCATTAGGTAAATGTGCTTCAGATTATTTCTTATGATAATAAATCACAGAATGAAGCATAAACCAGATAACAAGCCTAAAATTACAAATAGTGTCTTATACAGCAGACTGTTCTAGCTTTAGATGCCCTAGTACTTGTTTTATATTGAAATATTTTTAATCTTTAATCAAAATTTAGTAGATGAATGTTAGAAAAAATAAATTCTTCTCTTATTCTTCTTCTTCTCCTTCTCCTCCTCCCTCATCTACTTCTACTTCTCCTCCTCCTCTCTTCTTCCACTTCTACTTATCCTTCTCCTCCTCCTCCTATTCCTTTTCCTCCTCCTCCTTCTTCTTCTTTGAGTTCTTCAACTTCTTCCCTTCTGCTTCTGCTTCTTTTATTTCTTCTTATTTTTCCTTCTGTTTCTTCTTCTACTACTTCTTCAACTTGCCCCCTTTTCCTTCTCCTCCTCCTCTTCCTTCTCCTCCTTCTTCTTCGAGATCTTCATCTTCTTCTTCATCTTCATCTTCATATACTTCATCTTCTTCATCTTCTTCACCTTCTTCGTATTCTTATTCATATATTTTGTATTCTTCGTATTCTTTTTATTCTTCACATTTTTCTTCATGTTCTTCATATTCTTCTTCAACTTCTTCTTAGTATTCTTCTTCATATTCTTCTTGCTATTTTTTCTTTTCATATTCTTCATATTCTCTCTTCATAGTTTTGTTTTCTTCTCTCGTATTCTTCTTTCACTGTCTTCTCTATCTCTTTTTAGCATTCTTTTTCTCTTTCATATTGTGGTTTGCAATACATATATTTAGGGGCTATCATGTATTTTTATATCCCTTTGCCTATGTCTAATGGTCATTTCTAGTCAGAAGGAAAGGACAGGTATAAAATAATTGCATTAAATTGTGAGATATTAGAAAGTATGAGACTAATATCCAAGGCCAGGCGAAAGATGGGCCAGGAGGACTTATTACTTGTTAAAGGTTGGTATCTACCATGTATGAAAGTCAGAACTTAGGTGAGATAGAGAAGGGTCAGTGTGCTAATAATTGCTGAAATTTTTTCTAGCACTTTACTCAATTAAAATATGCTCTTTAAATTATTCCAAAGTTTAGGTGTTGGGAGATGTAGGAAATGAATGTGCATTTATCCCAAAATAATGTGAAAGTATAAAAACCCGCTCCTTCCAGGATCAATCTAGTGGGAACCTCCCCCAGTGATAGAATCTGACCCTGGATTCTGCCTAGGAAGAATACTGGCATTTTGTATTCTTCTTTCTCGTCTGTTAAACAATTATCTTAATAATATTCATTCGTTTTATATAAATATATTAAAAATATATTGATAAAGGGTTACTTTTCCCTTATAAAAGGTATACATATCACTATATATTTTAGACTGCAGTCCTCAGGTCAAGTTTCATCCTAACCCCAAATGGTCCAAAATCAGTTGCTTAACTTTGAGTAAGGACAGAGTTTGTTCCATGACTTTGCTCTTAACTTATTATCCTGCTTATGGCACTTAATCCATTCCATATTGAGGCCAAGGTAGCTTACTTACGCCTTACCTTGAGTTCATCTGAGTAGTCCTGGAATGAGGATTCTTCTTTTGGGGTGTAAGGGACTAGGAATCAATCTAAGGGAAACTGATGGTTTGAGTTAGAAATATGATGAATGCTCAGGAGTAAATACTTTAGAGTTCATAACTCCTATATTATAAATGTATAGCCTTAACTGTATTCCTGTGTCTATACAAAAGGTCTTTGCTCTAGCATACATATGCAGTGGGCATACAAGAAAGAGAAAAAACAAAAATTCACTTACAATACAAAACCCAGGGCTGGGAAGTAGAAAACAGAGGGCTGTGAACAAAAGGTAATTCAAAAGACCTTAGGGAAGGAATTATTGGTATGGAAGTTTCCCATGTTCACCTAAGGGGTGCTTAAGAACTTGAATGATCTTGACTCTGCCCAGTAATAGAGACAGCTAAATACATTGCCACACACCAGAAGTTGATCATCTTAACGTCCCTCACCCATTTTTTTTCCTGGCACATCTACTTTACAGTGATTTTATGTACCTACCATCACAGGAAAACTTAAATTTGAGAGGTTATGTGTATGTATGTCTCCCTATGTCCATTTGAAGTTCTTTACTAATTTGGGCCTTTTTGAAATTGGGGAGCCTCAGGTGTTGCTGATGAATGAATAGGACATTTGCATGCCTCCCTTGGATGGATAGCTCCATTTGTGCTCCTCCTTTAGATTTGTTTTTCTTTGGTCAGTGGTTGTGCTGTGTTTGCCTTTTGGTGTTGTGGTTTTATTTTGCTGTGGGAAATTCCAATAGAGAATAAAATACCCTGGGTTATAAGCAAGGATACTCTAATCAGCTTTCATTCTGGTTCTGTGTGGATTAAGAAAATGATTTACTAAGTATACACTGCTTGGCCTACATCTAAAGTTGTATTTGAGGATAAATCACCCCCTACAGGGGCCTCAAAGTTGTTAAAGCATTTCAAAGTGAAAATTCTGAATGGCATAAAACTTAGAGAGGAAATCAATGAACGGGAAACCCCCAAATCCAAAAGATTAATGAAACCAAGAGTTAGTTCTTTGAAAAAAATAAACAAGATTGACAAACCATTGGAAAGACTTGTAAGGGCAGGGAAAGAGAGAACCCAAATAAGCAGAATGAGAAATAAAAATGGTGACATCACAAAAGAAACCACAGAAATCCAAGAGATCATCAGATATTACTTTGAGAGTCTGCATGCCATTAAATATGAGAATCTATAAGAAATGGATGAATTCTTGAAGTCCTATAACCTCCCGTGGCTAAAACAAGAAGACCTGCAACACCAGAATAAGCCTATCACCATAGAGGAAATTGAAAAGTAATTAAAATTCTGCTACAACACAAAAGCCCAGGTCCAGATGGATTCAAGTGAATTCTACCAAACCTTTAAGGAGGACCTACTGCCAGTTATTTTCAAGCTCTTCCAGGAAATAGAAGAAACAGAAACACTCGAACATCTTCTACGAGGCACATATCATCCTGATACTGAAAGAAGAGGGAGACAACACAAAAAAAGACATCTACAGACCGATCTCCCTGATGAACAAAGATGCTAAGATCTTCAACAAAATACTAGCAAAAGAATCCAAAGATTCATCAAAAAGATTATACATCATGACCAAGTAGGATTCATCCTGGGAATGCAAGGATGGTTCAACATTCGCAAGTCAATCAACATTATACAGCATATCAATAAGAGAAAAAATAAAAACCATATGATCCTATCAATGGATGCAGAGAAAGCATTTGAAAAGATCCAGCAACCTTCATGATTAAAACCCTCCAGAAAATGAGAATTGAAGGAACATTCCTCAAGATAGTTATAACCATCTACCAAAAGCCCACAGCGAACATCATTCTCAATGGGGAAAAATTGAAAGCCTTCCCCTGAGATCAGGTACAAGACAAGGTTGCCTACTCTCACCTCTTTTTGTTCAATAAAGTACTGGAAATATTTGCCATATCAATCTGAGAAGAAAAGGATATTAAGGGCATCCAGATAAGCAAGGAAGCTATCATTATTCGCAGATGACTTGATATTATACCTAAAGAACCCTAAACACTATACCAAAAAACTCCTAGAAACAGACACACATAGAGTGGCAGGATACAAAATCAACACCCAAAAAGTCAGTAGCTTTCCTATATACAAATAATGAAAGAGAAGAAAAGGATATTAAGAAAAGATTCCATTCACAATTGTGCCACAGAAAATCAAATACCTAGGAATCAGCTTAATGAAGTGTGTAAATGAGCTGTAGTAAGAAAACAAGACACTGCTCCAAGAAATAAAAAGAGGACATGAGGAAATGGAAACACATTCCCTGCTCATGGATGGGGAGAATAACAGTGTAAAAATGGTAGTACTCCCTAAAGCTCTGTACAGATTCAATGTGGTCCCTATAAGTATACCCATGAAATTCTCCAAAGAAATTGACCAAAAACTCCTGAAATTTGTATGGAAAAAATAAGCCCCCACGAATAGCTAAATAATCATTGAGAAAGAGAAGATGGGATGCATCACACTTCCCAACTTAAAAACTGTACTACAAGGCAGTAGTAATTAAAACAGCGTGGTATTGGAATAAAAACAGATCTGTGGACCTATGGAATAGAACCCGAATATCCTGACATCCATCCTCAAACACATAATCATTTATCTTTGATAAAAGTGCAAAGAGTCCAAAATGGTGCAAGGAAAGTCTCTTCAACAAGTTCTGCTGGGTAAACTAGGCACCAGCGGCATGTAAAAAATGAATTTAGAACTCTGCACAAAAATCAGATCAAAATAATTAAAGATCTCAATAACAGACCTGAATCCATAAAGTATGTTGAAGAAAATAGAGGAAAAACCCTCCATAATGTTGAATCTAAAGGCATCTTCAAAGGTGAAACACCCTAACAAAGCCAATAGAAGAAAGGATAAACATGTGGGACTATATGAAACTAAAAAGCTTCTTTACCTCAAAAGAAACAGTGACCAAGACACAAAGGAAGTCCACAGAATGGGAAAGAATATTCACCCAATACCCACCTGATAAGGGGTTAATGTCTAAGATATATCAGGCACTGTTAGAACTTTACAAGAAAATAGCCAACCCCATCAAAAACGGGGAGAAGAAATGAACATTAATTTTGAGAGGGAATAAGTTTGAATTTCCAAGACATATGAAAAAATGTTCATCATCATTAATCATCAGAGAGATACAATTGAAAACAACAATGAGAAATCATCTTGCACCACAGAGATTGGCACTTATTCAAAAGAGTATAACAACAAGTGCTGGAGTGGATACGGGGAAAAGGTGACTCTCATCCATTGTTGGTGGAATGTGGACTGGTACAGACTTTCTGGAAAACAAAATGGACATTCCTCCAAAGGCTAGAGATTGTGCTCCCATTTAACTCAGCCATACGCTCCTGGGGTTATACTCTGGGAAGCCAAAAATACACAGCAGAAACACCATCTGCACATTTGTTTTAATAGTAGCTCTATATCCAGTAGCCAGAATCTGGAAACAACTAATGTTCCTGAGAACTGATGACTGGATAAAGAAACTTTGACACATCTACACAATGGAATAGTATGCAGCTCTTAGGAAAAAGTGAAGTTATGAAATTTGCCTACAAATGGATGGACATGGAGACAACCACATTGAGTGAAATTAGCCGGAAGGAAACAGACAGATATAGAATGACTGCAATTACTTGCATGACATGAATATATATGTACATATTATGATACCAATATCCAAGGTCAGGCGAAACATGGATCAGGAGGTCTTCTCAAATGTGGAAATTATCACAGACGCTGGTATCAGGGAGGTGCACTAAGACAGAGAATGGAACACTGTGCTAGTAATTGTCAAAAATGCTAATACAAATCTAGAATTGAGCATTAAATACAGGCAAAAGATACACATGACAACCTTCTAAATGTATGTATTGCAATCCACAGTGTGCAAGGCAAGGAAGAAAGAAAGAGAGAAATAGAAAAGAAATAAAGAACCTGCCATAGAGGCAGGCTAGGGAAGGGGAGGGAATAGGGGGGCATTGGTGGTGGGAAATGGGCACTGGTGGAGGTTTGGGGACTGGAACACTGCATGACCGAAACCCAAATATGAATATCTTATGAACAGCTTTGTAATTGTATATCTCATGGTGGTATAATAAAATATTGAAACAAACTTTGGTCCAGACATTTGTTATTTTATGAGAATGACTCCATCTATATGTGTTTCTACTTAATAGTGAAGAGAGGAGGTAAAAGCCCATTTTCTCTCCTGGATAGTCAAACCCAGCAAGAAAAAGATTCAGAGATAAATACTTGGAACAAAATATTTTGAACCCTCCATCCAGTCTGCATTTGTCCTTGTGGTTTTGACAGGCACACTTCCCTCCTCAACTGCCAGTATTCTGTAGGTTCCTCTAGATTCCCTGCTAATAAAACTATTAACTGATTGCCTCCTCAGTTTGAAATTGTGATGTTTTATCTTTCTTACAGTTTTGATCACTTGATCACTTGACATCCCGTTATTCATTGATTTGCTCTAGCAGCACCAGTAACATTTCCATTTGACTCTATCACGTTCCTGTGTAGCCCAATGCCATCTGGTTTCTTCTGGAATACGAAGAGCCTCAAACCGTTCGTTCAGGGACTTGATAAAGAAGTCTGACCATCTTAGGTGGGCGGCCACATGATCTTTTGACATCACGTGGGATCTAGTCTGTAATGGCTCTAGTCCAGTGGTCGTCTCCAAATCTCATTTACTTGTCCAGCCCATTTGATCTGATTTACGATGCCTTGGCAAACGAGACAGTATCTCTGACTCTGGAATGGTGATGGAGGTCATTACTCCGGATTCTTTCTCTCACTTGAGTGAGGCATGATATTCCATAGCTCTTTCGAATCCTCTTTGGGAGACCCAAATAGTGTTCTCATCTTGCTTTCGTAGGGCCCAGGTCTCTGAGGCGTATGTTAATGCAGGGAGAATGGAGTCGAAGAGATTTGCCTGGAGCCGGAGTTTCTTTGTTTTTTAGCTATTTCTTCGATGCTTTGGAAGGTGTTCCATGTCTCTCTCTCCTCCTGCACAGCTCACGTTTTAGGTCATTCTTCATGTTGACTTCTCACCATGCTGAGTAGAAAAGTTAGGTACACATAACTGCTGCATTCAGATATGTTTGTTCCATTGAGATTGAATGGGACCTCTTGAACTAGTTCATTTTTCATGAACATAGTTTTGTTGAGATTCAGCTACAGAACTATCTTTCCACATTCTAGGTCAAAGTCAGCCAGTATTTGTGGCTTACAGTTTTAACTTTTGATTTTTGGACATACACAGTGGTGCTTAGGTCTTGCTCGCAGCACACTGCTCAGTGATCACTCCTGGTGGATCTCATGGGACCTTATGCACTACCAGAGATTGAACCTGTGTGCCGTGTGCAATGTAAAGTGCTTTACCCACTGTTTTTACAGACCTGCTTATGCTTTGATTTTAGGGAACTGAGGTTGTAAGGGTTAAAACAAAACTCTAAAATCGTAATGCAATCAGAATTCATAGAAATGAGAAAAATAATTTTGAGTGCAAGAACAAATTCTGTATTTATCATGAGAAGGGACATGAAAATGAAAACATTTTGTGGAAGATTTCTCTCCCGAGTTCAAATTTGTTTATTCTAAAATGTGAAGAAAAACAGAGTGGATACAGACTAAAAAAGACTATTTGACTATTTAGCTAAAAGAATATTTGACATTCAAACTAAAATTTTTCTAAAACTTCCCTCTTTCCTCTAAATTATGTGTTTAAAAAACTTTGTTTTTAAGGATATAAGCTTAAATTGTACATAAGACTTCTTTTACTATCTGAGCTGCATGTATGGATGAATATGCAAAAACACTTTTAAAGTTTGGTGAAAGTAATAATCTTACTTCCTATCCTACCATATCTCTCCTGAGTATCTCTTTCTCTGCCTCTCTTTTAACATGAAAAAATGATGGAAGAGTTCCGTAAGTAGAAAAATGTACAAATAGATGAAAGGAGAATTGTGAGGAAGGAATCTTAAACCAAGAAACTTCAAATATGCCAATGGAGCTAATGGAGCATTATATGAATTTTAGAAGTTTTAGAATCTTTAATGTACAACTTCTAGTGAAGCAGGAACGTCCCGTCGGGTCCAAGGCGCAGAGATGATACTCCAGGCAGAAGACGCATTTCCATTTATATTTTAATAATCACCAGACGGAGGAGCAGCAGCTCTCATCTTAGTTGACTTGAGCTGACTGGACGTGAGCTGACTGACCCTCAAACAAAGACCCCGACTTCCTTATATGCCAGCAAAATAAGTGCAGTAAAACTTAGAGTTAAGGTTACATAATTGACAATTACATGGACATTTTACATTTTTACCATAGGATTTATGGTGATAGGGAGGAAACACTCAGAGCCAGAAGCCTGCAGGTGGTGCTATCTCAGTGAGGTGAGATAAGCAAAAGAATACAACAGTTTGTTAACTTAACCTTCCTAAATTGCCCCAGAAGAGGTCTTGTTCATAAGACTCCATCTAGGGCTAATTAGAGCTAACAATGAAATGTGCAGAGAAATGACCTAGGATAGTCTTGTCTGTGTATTTTCAGCTTGATTAACAGTCTCACTAGGGAATTCTACATACTAACTCTAATGGGAGACAGTCTGCCAGAAGACCCCGTGTATATCTTAACAGGCAGTATGCATCAGACCTTCCTTCTCGGATATCCTTAGATCTACTTACTGCTACATATCCCCCTTTCTTTTGTTTAGGATGAAATTTGGCCAATATAACAAACTGAGACGCCTGTAGAACCTTAGCACTTTTCTGATACTGTTTAAACTTACAATATAAGATAAAACCAAGGACAGCTATAACAAAGATAAGTACTCCCAAACCTGCAGCTCCTCCTATATGTCCCTTTATGCTATCAGTGGGGTTAAAAGAGCCAATGCCATAAGCCAAATTTTGTCAAAAGGAATCAGCAGTAACATCAGAAATATGATTAGAAAAAGTGTCATGAATCTTGCTTTGTAAATATACAATTTTAGCCATAATACTCTTGTGAGTTAACATGTTTTTAACCTTATTAGAGAAAATTCAGTTTCATTATAAAGTACAGGAATAACAGGCATTCCAATCGCATTTCAAAGATATTTGCCTTCGTAGGTTAGCCAATAGATCACCAAGCAAAGTCACAGTCTGAGTCACATCAGCCAGTTCAGCTTGCAGATCAATATCGATCCACCATTGAGCAGTTGAGAATCTTTGAGAATTTTCATGCCATTTGTGCATTCGAACTCAACAGTTTGTGTTCCTTTTTTTCATCGCCATTCCTTCTACGGTGGCAGAAGCCATCACTGCAATGATGCACAAACAGTAGTTATTAGTAGACCGATGAATCTTATAGTGCGCTTAGAGATGTGAGTAATCAGCTGACAAAGAAATCCAATGATTGGGCTGTCCTGCCATGGCCGGGAAGGCGCCACAGGCATCCAAAGACCTACTTGAGCCTGAGAAAATACAAACTTTCTCCGGTGTTTAGTTTTAAGGCAGAATCAACACAAGTATACATGGAACATTTGGTACATGAGATAGTACCTTCAAAAGAATTCCAAATTATTTTGCCCTTAAATATTACAAACAGAAGGGGAACACACGCATTTATCAGTTGTGTATAAGTTTTATAAAATTTACCCATTCAGTAGTACTATTTTATCATGACTTCCTTCCCAGACTGAGAGCTCACGTAAATGCAGAACTGATTTTCCACAGATGTATCTGTTTTGAAAATCCTATTTGAAAAGGTGCAGGAGGTGTAAGCCCTTCATTTATCCATAAAATAGAATCATGGGAAGATGTTTCCATCTGACCTTTAGTAACATGCTAAGATATTTCTGTTTTCTTTCCATTTTTATTTTTCTGGATGTAATAGCTTTGTGGGCTCCAATCCAGTATTTACACAGGTTTTGAATTATACATATTAGCAACTGAGGATTTACAATTATCCCAAACAAGCCAATGTTGAGGGATTCTCTAACATCTTTCTTTTTACATACAGGCAATAGGGGGAGTAGCCATATTATGTACAAAGATTTGTGTTAGAAAACTTGTGGCTGATAACCTTAACAAACGTTCTTTTATAAGATGGTTGTCAGGGAAATAAGAAATTAGCCAATTATGACTACTGGAGTGGAGACAATGAGAATCTGCTCCAATACAAATTGGTACACCTTCAATACCAGTTTCATATTCAGAAAAAAATGTGCCTTCTTTTTCAGGCTTAAAAGGACCTCTGTTATCATGAGGACCAGGTAACCAAAGAGATTCATTATTATAAACAGTAATAACATCATCCTGCCACGAAATTGCTCGTAGTAGGGGAGGATTGGGTATGTATGCCTGATAAGTATAATTGGAACTGGCATTAACTGACACACTTAAGATATTAGTATAGTTAGATAAAATGTGATTGGAGTTAATTTTATGTTTGTAATAGATATCACCTTCTTTGGATGCTGTGCCAATTTTTGGCAGTCCTTCCAGCATTGCAACTGGGCTTTATCCTTCTCCTTTCCTATATGCTGGCCTTGCAGGTGTTTCTTTGGACTGGGCTGTATAATGCTTTATAAAACAAACCTTCAATTTTAGTACCATCTTTAAAAGTAAGCATCATACTGTCTTTATTCTCTGAAAGGAATTGTGTCCAAAATACCTCAACAATAGTGCTGCCAGACCCTTGTTCCTTATTAGGAACTGGCGGTTTTGGTAATACAAGAAACTGAGCAATTTTTTTCACCTTTAAAAATATGTATTTCAGCCTTCACAGAAACAATGAGCATAATTTCATTTTCAAAATTACCATAAAAAATTTTACTTGAACATTTACACCTTTAGATTCCATATTGTTACTACTAATTACTAATTCGAATGACTGAGGGGGGTAAAGGACTGTAGATATTAGTTGGAATTTCTTAACAATTGTTAGGAGCTAAAAACAAATCCTGAATAGCTGGAATATCCAAAGCAGTACTATCCTTAGCAGTTTGTAAATTTATATAAGTAGATTTGTTATCCAGCGCTTCAGATTTTAAAATATGAATTAAAGCAGGAGTGCCTTCAGGTTGAGGGAAGGGAGCAGACAGAGTGCAGGGTGATTTAGATTTAAAGCTGTTGCCTGCCTGTTTTTGTTTCAAATTAGATTGGCTTCTGGGCGGAGTCTGCTGAGCCACTGGATTCTGCTCCCTCCACCCATCCGAATGGGACGGGGGCTTGGGAATGCTTGAGGCCTTAAAAGTGGCTGGAGCGGCCAAGATTGTTTCCTCTTCCTCTCCCCTCCATTCTGAAAAAAAGCAGGCTGAACCGTGGGAACTGTGGAAACTGCTGGAGCTGCTTGAGCAGCCAGGTTTGTTTCTGAAAAAAATGCAGGCTGAGTCTGTGGCCTCTGGCTGGAGCCGAGCTGGTGGACTCATTCTCCAACAGATCTATGAAAGTGTCAGTGGGAGACCCAAATTTTTTTGTGGAGCCCTGGGCCGGGGCCCTTAATTTGTTTCTTGACTGCTCTGTAGAGTTAGGTGCAAGCAGTGACCCATTTCTATGACTTTTGGAGCAACAATACTTGGTTCTATGTCCAATTCTGCCGCACATTTTGCAGAGAACAGAATTAAAAGGCTTAGAGCGATTTTTCCCGTGCCTTTTCTTAGTACAATTTTTTCTGAAATGTCTCTTGACCACAATTAAAGCATCTTATTTAATTAGTATTTTGGAGTGCTGCAGCCAAAACTCGAACCTGATATTTTGCAGACCAAACTTCGAGAAGCGTGAATAAAATCATCTATAGTATCATTTCCTATCAACTTTGAGGCTCGAATTGCCTCTTGACAATCAGGGGAAGCATTTTCCACCACCAATGTGGACATATGTAATTCACGCACAGCAGCACCCGGGACAGATTTTTCTAAAGTATCTTGTAATCTGGCTAAGAAATCTCCGTAAGTTTCATTTGCTTGTTGTAATACCTTAGTAAATGGAATTGGTCGCTTTCCCTGGAGCTTCCAAATGACGCCATGCTTTCAAGCATGTACTAGTAGTCAACTCTAAAACATTTGCAGGTATTTTAATCTGTTCTGCAGCCATTAATCAATTGCCTGTTGCCATCATTCTCGCTATGGTAGCTTCAGCATTCTTGGGGAACCTTTTTGTGATATCTTTTCTGCCTCCCTCTCTCCACCAAGCTTTGAATTTAATATACTGTGTTTTTTCCATAACTGCCTTTGCAGTTGCTTGCCAATTGCAAGGAACTAAGACATTATCTTCAGCAAAATTCTCTAGCAAGGCCAGAACATATGTAGATGTTGGGCCATATGTTGAAACAGCCTGTTTTAGGGGAGGTCAGAAACTTGAAATGAATAGCTTGATAAAGTGCCTTCATATCTATTAGTTTGTGTATATAGGGTATGAGCAACAGGAAATGCCATAGGCTGAAGCTGTTCATTATCATCAAAAGAATCAGGAGTATTCATTAAGACACACAGCTCAGCTCATGATTTAACTTATATTGTCATGGAGCTGTAGCTACTTCCTGATTCTGATATTGGGGAGTTAGAATATCCTGAACCTCGAGGTTCACAAAGGGGGTTGTAAGGGCCCTGTGGGGAGTGGAACTCTAGTTGCCTAGGCCTAAGCAACCTGTCTGCCTTTTTACTTAGTAGATCTACTTTCTTATCGAGATCACTAATTTCTCTCCAGAGATCTGCCTCATGTGAAGGGGCTTCTATTTCTGTATCAGAATCAAAACTATCATCCTGAGAGGCTGCCTGCCTTGTTTCAGCATGAGAATTTAGCAAGACAGGTAATGCTGACAATGGCTTGCTAGGGGGTAATTCAAACTGAGGTGCAGTTGGTTCCACAGGCAGAGGTACCAGGGGTGGAGGGAGAGAGGAGGGAGTTGGGTGAGAATAAATTATGTCCTCCTCCTATGAATCAGATTCAAACGACATTAAAGACAATTAATGCAAGTGTATGCACCCCATTGTTCAGTGGGGATTATTTCCCCTTTCTATGTGCATGCCTTAAATCCTTCCCAACCTTTTTCCATACTTTTAGGTTGAACTGTTTCCTGCTCTTTTGGTTCAAACCAGTAGCAATGCTGCTGTACTTAGGAGACCTTTTAAAACACTGTCTTTCAAAGGCAGTCCAACTGCCCTAGTGAATCATATGCGTATCAGTATACACATCTTAACCACGACATGGAGTTTCCCATCGCAATAAAATTACTCCGGCTTCCAGGAGGCTATGGAAACCCCGTGCAACATATTTCCTCCTATTCCCGCCCATAACCTTAACCAGTGTCTCACCTCCAGGCCTGCTCCATGTTGGGCCCAGATGAAGCAGAAATGCCCGGTCAGGTCAGAGGCTCAGAGATGAGACTCCAGGCACAAGAATTATTTCCATTAATATTTTTAATAATCACCAGCTGGAGGGGCAGCAGCTCTCACCTTGGCTGACTTGAGCTGACTGTCTTGAGCTGACCGACCCTCAAACAAAGACCCCAATTTCCTTATATGCCAACACAACAAAGGACAGTACAACTTAGAGTTAAGTTTACATAATTGACACTACAAGGACATTTTACATTTTTACCATAGAATTTATGGTGATAGGGAGGAGACACTCTGGAGCCAAACACCTGCAGGAGGTGCTATCTCAGTGAGGTGAGATAAGTAAAGAATGCAAGAGTTTGTTAACTCAACCTTCCTAAATTGCCCCAGAATAGGTCTTGTTTATAAGACTCCATCTAAGGCTAATTAGAGCCAACAACGGAATGTGCAGAGAAATGACCTAGGATAGCCTTGTCTGTGTAACTGTAGCTTCATTAACAGTCTCACTAGGGAATTCTACATACTAACTCTTATTGGGAGACAGTGTGCAGAAGACCCCATGTATCTCTTAACAGGCAGTATGCATCAGACCTTCCTTCATATATCCTTAGATCTACTTGCTGCTACATTCTAGTATAAACGAGACTTAAATTTTCTTTTGTTAAAAGGAAATAAATATTCCAAACTACAGTCAATTCCAAATAACAATTGTAATTTTATTCAGTTGTTGGGGGTAGTTCATGAGGTATGTTTCTTATTTAATTAGTTCAAACCTAGAACTGGTTTTAAAGAAATTGCAGCTATTACTCTCCTGAGCACAGATCTGGGGCCCATTCTTTTAACATTCCATAACAGGAATTTTTTCTTGAGGCATCCTTTACTTAATCTCTCCCTGCCTATAATACTTCTGTCTTTGTGTCACTATATCATCTGGAATTTTGTATATTAATTTTACATA